>OU342742.1:457726152-457758179 GCA_910589775.1 Avena eriantha | reverse complement strand
ATTCCTAGCAAGAACTTGAATCTTGCCAAACCATCATTTGTTCTCGATACATTGACCACCTGGTGGTGGGTCTACTGAACAGATTATCGCAAGCTGTGAAGTAATTTCGAAACACAGCCAAAATTTCAAATCACGGTGAGTCATAGTCTCTTTGATTGTTTTCAAAACACGGTCAAATTTCTAGGCATGCTTTTCTTAGCAAGAAGTTGAATCTTTCCAAACTCTCACTCGTTCTCGATACATTGACTGCCAGGTGGTGATTCCACTAAGTAGATTTTCGCAAGGTTTGAAGTTAATTTCGAAACACAGCCAAAATTTAAAAACACTATGAGTTAAAGCCTGTTTAATTGTTTTTAATAACAAGGTCAAATTTCTAGGCATGCAGATGCTTAGCAAGAAGTTGAATCTTGCCAAACTCTCACTCGTTCTTGATACATTAACTGCCTGGTGGGTCCACTAAACAGATTTTCGCAAGTTGTGAAGTTAATTTCGAAACGCAGACAATATTTCGAAACACGGTGAGTCATAGCCTCTTTGATTGTTTTCAAAACATGGTCAAATTTCTAGCCATGCATATTCTTAGCAATAAGTTGAATCTTTCCAAACTCTCATTCATTCTCGATAAATTGACTACCTGGTGGGTCCACTAAACAGATTATCCTAAGGTGTGGAGTTAATTTCGAAACATAGCCAAACTTTCAAAACACGTTGAGTCATAGCCTCATTGATTGTTTTCAAAACACGGTCAAATTTCGAGGTATGTATATTCTTAGCAAGAAGTTGAATCATTCCAAAATCTCACTTGTTCTCGATACATTGACTGTCTGGTGGGTCCAGTGAACAGGTTTACGCATGGTGTGAAGTTAATTTCGAAACACACGCAAAATTTCAAAATGCGGTGAGTCATAGTCACTTTGATTGTTTTCAAAACAGGGTCAAATTTCTAGGTATGCATGTTCTTAGCAATAAGATGAATATTTCAAAAGTCTCACTCATTCTCGATATATTGACAGCCTGCCTGGTGGGTCCACTGAACAGATTATCGCAAGGTGTGAAGTTAGATTCAAAACACACGCAAAATTTCAAAATGCGGTGAGTCATAGTCTCTTTGATTGTTTTCAAAACATGATCAAATTTCTAGGCATTCATATTCTTAGCAATAAGTTGAATCTTTCCAAACTCTCACTTGTTCTCGGTATTTTGACTGCCTGGTGGGTCCACTAAACATATTATCGCAAGGTGTGAAGTTAATTTAGAAACATAGCCATAATTCAAAAACATGGTGAGTCATAACCTTTTTGAATGTTTTCAAAACTCGGTCAAATTTCGATGCATGCATATTCTTAGAAAGAAGTTGAATAATTCCAAACTCTCACTTTTCTCAATACATTGACTGCCTGGTGGGTCTAATGAACTGATTTTTGCAAGGTGTGAAATTAATTTCGAAACACAGGAAAAAATTCAAAACGCGCTGAGTCATAGTCACTTTGATTGTTTTCAAAACACGGTCAAATTTCTAGGCATGCATATTCTTAGCAATATGTTGAATCTTCCCAAAATCTCACTCGTTCTCTATATATTGACTGCCTGGTGGGTTCACTAAATAGATTACCGCAAGGTATGAAGTTAACTTCAAAACACAGCCAAAATTTCAAAGCACGGTGAGTCATAGCCTCTTTGATTGTTCTCAAAACATGGTTAAATTTCGAGGCACACATGTTGTTAGCAAGAAGTTAAATCTTGCCAAACAACTCTGACTCGTTCTTGACACTTTGACTATTTGGTGGGTCCACTGAATAGATTATCGCAAGGTGTGAAGTTAATTTCGAACCACGGTGAGTCATAACCTCTTTGATTGTTTTCAAAACACGGTCAAATTTCTAGGCAGGCATATTCTTAGCAAGAAGTTGAATCGTTCCAAACTCTCACTCATTGTCGACACATTGACTACCTAGTGGGTCCATTGAACAGATTTTCGCAAGGTGGGAAGTTGATTTCAAAACACAGGCAAAATTTCAAAACACGGTGAGTCATAATCTCTTCGATTGTTTTCAAAACAAGGTCAAATTTTTAGCCATGCATATTCTTAGCAATAAGTTGAATCTTTCCAAACTCTCATTCATTCTCGATATATTGACTACCTGGTGGGTCCACTGAACAGATTATCGCAAGGTGTGGAGTTAATTTCGAAACACAGCCAAACTTTCAAAACACATTGAGTCATAGCCTCTTTGATTGTTTTCAAAACATGGTCAAATTTCGAGGCATGTATATTCTTAGCAAGAAGTTGAATCATTCAAACTATCACTTGTTATCGATACAATGACTGCCTAGTCGTACCAGTGAACAGGTTTTCGCAAGGTGTGAAGTTAAATTAGAAACACACGCAAAATTTCAAAATGTCGTGAGTCCTAGTCTCTTTGATTGTTTTCAAAACACGGTTAAATTTCTAGCCATGCATATTCTGAGCAATAAGTTGAATCTTTCCAAACTCTCACTCGTTCTTGATAGATTGACTTCCTAGTGGGTCTAATGAACAAATTATCGCAAGGTGTGAAGTTAATTTCGAAACACAGCCAAAATTTCAAAACACGGTGAGTTGTAACCTTTTTGAATGTTTTCAAAACTCGGTCAAATTTCGATGCATGCATATTCTTAGAAAGAAGTTGAATAATTCCAAACTCTCACTTTTTCTCAATACATTGACTGCCTGGTGGGTCTAATGAACTGATTTTTGCAAGGTGTGAAGTTAATTTCGAAACTCAACCAAAATTTAAAACACAGTGAGTCATAGTCTCTTTGATTGTTTTCAAAACACGGACAAATTTCGAGGCATGCATATTCTTAGCAAGAAGTTGAATCTTGTCAAACAACTCTCACTCGTTCTCGATACATTGACTGCCTGGTGGGTCCACTGAACAGATTATCGCAAGGTGTGAAGTTAATATTGAAAGACAGCCAAAATTTCAAAACATGGTGAGTCATAACCTGTTTCATTGTTTTCAAAACATGATCAAATTTCTAGGCATGCATATTCTTAGCAAGAAGTTGAATCATTCCAAACTCTCACTCTTTCTCGATACATTGACTGCCTGGTGGGTCAATTGAATAGATTTTCGCAAGGTGTGAACTTAATTTCGCAACACCGGCAAAATTTCAAAACACAGTGAGTCATATTCTCTTTGATTGTTTTCAAAACACGGTTAAATTTCTAGGCATGCATATTCCTAGCAAGAAGTTGAATCATTCCGAACTCTCACTCGTTCTCGATATATTGACTACCTGGTGGGTCCACTAAACAGATTTTCGCAAGGTGTGAAGTTAATTTCCAAACACAGCCAAAATTTCAAAACACGGTGAGTCATAGCCTCTTTGATTGTTTTGAAAACACGGTCAAAGTTCTAGACATGCAGATTCTTAGCAAGAAGTTGAATCTTGCCAAACTCTCACTCATTCTCAATACATTGACTACGTGGTGGGTCCACCGGACGGATTTTCACAAGGTGTGAACTTAATTTCGAAACCCGAGGAAATTTCAAAACATGGTGATTCATAGCCTCTTTGATTGTTTTCAAAACACGGTCAGATTTCTAGGCATGCAGATTCTTAGCAAGAAGTTGAATCTTGCCAAACTCTCACTTGTTTTCGACACATTAACTGCCTAGTGGGTCCACTGAACAGATTATCGCAAGGTGTGAACTTAATTTCGAAACTCAACCAAAATTTAAAACAGAGTGAGTCATAGTCTCTTTGATTGTTTTCAAAACACGGACAAATTTCGAGGCATGCATATTCTTAGCAAGAAGTTGAATCTTGTCAAACAACTCTCACTCGCTCTCGATACATTGACTTCCTGGTGGGTCCACTGGACAGATTATCGCAAGGTGTGAACTTAATTTTGAAAGACAGCCAAAATTTCAAAACACGGTGAGTCATAGCCTCTTTGATTGTGTGCAAAACACGGTCAAATTTCTAGGCATGCACATTCTTAGCAAGAAGTTGAAACTTTCCAAAATCTCACTCATTCTTAATACATTGACTGCGTTGTGGGTGCACTAGACGGATTTTCACAAGGTGTGAACTTCATTTCGAAACACGAGCAAATTTCAAAACACGGTGAGTCATAGCCTCTTTGATTGTTTTCATAACACAGACAAATTTCTAGGCATGCAGATTCTTAGCAAGAAGTTGAATCTTGCCAAACTCTCACTCGTTTTCGATACATTAACTGCCTAGTGGGTCCGCTGAACATATTATCGCAAGGTGTGAACTTAATTTCGAAACTCAACCAAAATTTAAAACACAGTGAGTCATAGTCTCTTTGATTGTTTTCAAAACACGGACAAATTTTGAGGCATGCATATTCTTAGCAAGAACTTGAATCTTGCCAACCAACTGTCACTCGTTCTCGATACATTGACTACCTGGTGGGTCCACTGAACAGATTATCGCAAGGTGTGAACTTAATTTTGAAAGATAGCCAAAATTTCTAAACAGGGTGAGTCATAGACTCTTTGATTGCTTTTAAAACAGGGTCAAATTTCTAGGCATGCATATTTTTAGCAATAAGTTTAATCATTCCAAACTCTCACTCTTTCTCGATACATTAACTGCTTGGTGGGTCCATTGAACAGATTTTTGAAAGGTGTGAAGTTAATTTCAAAACACTGGCAAAATTTCAAAACACCGTGAGTCATATTCTCTTTGATTGTTTTCAAAACAAGGTCAAATTTCTGGGCATGCATATTCTTAGCAATAAGTTGAATCTTGCCAAACTCTCACTCGCTCTCGATACATTGACTTCCTGGTGGGTCCACTGGATAGATTTTCGCATGGTGTGAAGTTAATTTTGAAACATTGCCAAAATTTCAAAATACAGTGAGTCCTAACCTCTTTGATTGTTTTCAAAACACGGTCAAATTTCTAGGCACGCAGATTCTTAACAAGAAGCTGAATCTTGGCAAATTCTCACGCGTATTCAATACATTGACTGCCAAGTGGGTCCACTAAACAGATTATCACAAGGTGGGAATTTAATTTCAAAACGCCGCCAAAAATTTAAAACACGGTGAGTCATAGTCTCTTTGATTGTTTTCAAAACACGGTCAAATTTTGAGGCATCCATATTCTTAGCAAGAAGTTGAATCTTGCCAAATAACTCTCACTCATTCTCGATACATTGACTACCTGCTGGGTCCGCTGAACATTGCAAGGTGTGAACCTAATTTCAAAACACAACAAAAAATTTAAAACACGGTGAGTCATATCTTCTTTGATTGTTTTCAAAACACGATCAAATTTCTAGGCATGCATATTCTTAGCAAGAAGTTAAATCATTCCAAACTCTCACTCGTTTTCGATACATTGACTGCTTGGTAGTACCATTCAATAGATTTTTGCAAGGTGTGAAGTTAATTTCGAAACACAGGGAAAATTTCAAAACATGGTGAGTCATATTCTCTTTGATTGTTTTCAAAACACTGTCAAATTTCTAGGCATGCATATACTTATCAATACGTTGAATCTTTCCAAACTCTCACTCGTTCTCGATATATTGACTACATGGTGGGTCCACTGAACAGATTATCGCAAGGTGTGAAGTTAATTTCGAAACATAGCCAAAATTTTAAAACATAGTGATTCTTACTCTCTTTGATTAATTTCAAAACACGATCAAATTTCTAGGAATGCATATCCTTAGCAAGAAGTTGAATTTTTTCAAAATCTCACTCGTTCTTGATACGTTGACTACCTAGTGGTGGGTCTACTGAACAGATTTTTGCATGGTGTGAAGTTAATTTTGAAACACGGCCAAAATTTCATAAAACTGTGAGTCATAGCCTCTTTGATGGTTTTCAAAACACGGTCAAATTTCTAGGAATGCAGATTCTGAACAAGAAGTTGAATCTTGACAAACTCTCACTCGTTCTCGATACATTGACTGCCTAGTGGTGGGTCCACTGAACAGATTTTCGCAAGGTGTGAAGTTAATTTTCAAACACAGCCAAAGTTTCAGTTCACGGTGAGTCATAGCCTCTTTGATTGTTTTGAAAACACGGTCAAAGTTCTAGGCATGCAGATTCTTAGCAAGAAGTTGAATCTTGTCAAACTCTCACTCATTCTCAATACATTGACTACGTGGTGGGTCCACTGGACGGATTTTCACAAGGTGTGAACTTAATTTCGAAACCCGAGGAAATTTCAAAACATGGTGAGTCATAGCCTCTTTGATTGTTTTCAAAACACGGTCAGATTTCTAGGCATGCAGATTCTTAGCAAGAAGTTGAATCTTGCCAAACTCTCACTTGTTTTCGACACATTAACTGCCTAGTGGGTCCACTGAACAGATTATCGCAAGGTGTGAACTTAATTTCGAAACTCAACCAAAATTTAAAACACAGTGAGTCATAGTCTCTTTGATTGTTTTCAAAACACGGACAAATTTCGAGGCATGCATATTCTTAGCAAGAAGTTGAATCTTCTCAAACAACTCTCACTCGTTCTCGCTACATTGACTGCCTGGTGGGTCCACTGAACAGATTATCGCAAGGTGTGAACTTAATTTTGAAAGGCAGCCAAAATTTCAAAACACGGTGAGTCATAGCCTCTTTGATTGTTTTGAAAACACGGTCAAAGTTCTAGGCATGCAGATTCTTAGCAAGAAGTTGAATCTTGCAAAACTCTCACTCATTCTCAATACATTGACTACATGGTGGGTCCACTGGACGGATTTTCACAAGGTGTGAACTTAATATCGAAACCCGAGCAAATTTCAAAACATGGTGAGTCATAGCCTCTTTGATTGTTTTCAAAACACGGTCAAATTTCTAGGCATGCAGATTTTAAGCAAGAAGTTGAATCTTGACAAACTCTCACTTGTTTTCGACACATTAACTGCCTAGTGGGTCCACTGAACATATTATGGCAAGGTGTGAACTTAATTTCAAAACTGAACCAAAATTTAAAACACAGTGAGTCATAGTCTCTTTGATTATTTTCAAAACACGGACAAATTTCGAGGCATGCATATTCTTAGCAAGAAGTTGAATCTTGTCAAACAACTCTCACTCGTTCTCGATACATTGACTGCCTGGTGGGTCCACTGAACAGATTATCGCAAGGTGTGAACTTAATTTTGAAAGACAGCCAAAATTTCAAAACATGGTGAGTCATAACCTGTTTCATTGTTTTCAAAACATGATCAAATTTCTAGGCATGCATATTCTTAGCAAGAAGTTGAATCATTCCAAACTCTCACTCTTTCTCGATACATTGACTGCCTGGTGGGTCAATTGAACAGATTTTCGCAAGGTGTGAAGTTAATTTCGCAACACCGGCAAAATTTCAAAACACAGTGAGTCATATTCTCTTTGATTGTTTTCAAAACACGGTTAAATTTCTAGGCATGCATATTCCTAGCAAGAAGTTGAATCATTCCAAACTCTCACTCGTCCTCGATACATTAACTGCCTAGTTGGTCCACTGAATAGATTATCACAAGTTGTGAACTTAATTTCAAAACAAAGCCAAAATTTCAAAACACGGTGAGTCATATTCTCTTTGCTTGTTTTCAAAACACGGTCAAATTTCTAGGCATGCCTATTCTTAGCAATAAGTTGAATCTTTCCAAACTCTTACTCATTCTCGATATATTGACTGCCTGGTCGGTCCACTCAATAGATTACCGCAAGGTGTGAAGTTATTTTAGAAACACATCCGTAATTTCAAAACACGGTGAGTCATAGGCTCTTTAATTGTTTTCAAAACTCGGTCAAATTTCGAGACATGCATATTCTTAGGAAGAAGTTAAATCATTCCAAACACTCACTCATTATCGATACATTGAGTGCCTGGCGGGTCCAGTGAACTGATTTTTGCAAGGTGTAAAGTTAATTTCGAAACATAAGCAAAATTTCAAAACACGGTGAGTATAGTCTCTTTGATTGTTTTCAAAACACGGTCAAATTTCTAGGCATTCATATTCTTAGCAACAAGTTGAATCTTCCCAAACTCTCACTCGTTCTCGATATATTGACTACCTGGTGGGTCCACTAAACAGATTTTCGCAAGGTGTGAAGTTAATTCCGAAACACAACCAAAATTACAAAACACGGTGAGTCATAGCCTCTTTGATTATTTTCAAAACACGGTCGAATTTCTAGACATGCATATTCTTAGCAAGAAGTTGAATCTTGCCAAACTCTCACTCGTTCTTGATACATTACCTGCCTGGTGGGTCCACTGAATAGATTTTCGCAAGGTGTGATGTTAATTCTGAAACACAGCCAAAATTTCAAACATGGTGAGTCATAGTCTCTTTGATTGTTTTCAAAGCACGGAAAAATTTCTAGGCATACATATTCCTAGCAAGAAGTTGAATCTTGCCAAACCATCATTTGTTCTCGATACATTGACCACCTGGTGGTGGGTCTACTGAACAGATTATCGCAAGCTGTGAAGTTAATTTCGAAACACAGCCAAAATTTCAAAACACGGTGAGTCATAGTCTCTTTGATTGTTTTCAAAACACGGTCAAATTTCTAGGCATGCTTTTCTTAGCAAGAAGTTGAATCTTTCCAAACTCTCACTCGTTCTCGATACATTGACTGCCTGGTGGTGGGTCCACTAAGTAGATTTTCGCAAGGTTTGAAGTTAATTTCGAAACACAGCCAAAATTTAAAAACACTATGAGTTAAAGCCTGTTTGATTGTTTTTAATAACAAGGTCAAATTTCTAGGCATGCAGGAACTTAGCAAGAAGTTGAATCTTGCCAAACTCTCACTCGTTCTTGATACATTAACTGCCTGGTGGGTCCACGAAACAGATTTTCGCAAGTTGTGAAGTTAATTTCGAAACGCAGACAAAATTTCGAAACACGGTGAGTCATAGCCTCTTTGATTGTTTTCAAAACATGGTCAAATTTATTGGCATGCATATTCTTAGAAAAAGTTGAATCTTGCTAAACTCACACTTATTTTCGATACATTGATTGCCTGATGGGCCCATCGAACAGATTATCATAAGGTGTGAAATTAATTTCGAAATGAAACCAAAATTTAAAACACGACGAGTCATAGTCTCTTTGATTGTTTTCAAAACATAGTCAGATTTGTAGGAATGCATATTCTTAGCAAGAAGTTGAATCTTTCCAAACTCTCACTCGTTCGTGATACATTGGCTGTCTGGTGGGGCCACTAAATAGATTATCGCAAGGTATGAAGTTAATTTTGAAACACATCCAAAATTTCAAAACACAGTGAGCATAGCATCTTTTATTATTCTCAAAACACGATCAAATTTCGAGGCATGCATATTCTTAGCAAGAAGTTGAATCTTTCCAAACAACTCCCACTCGTTCTCGACACATTTACTGCCTAGTGGGTCCACTGAACAGATTATCACAAGGGGTGAAGTTAATTTCTAAACACAGCCAAAATTTCAAAACACAGTGAGTCATATCCTCTTTGATTGTTTTCAAAACGCGGTCAAATTTCAAGGCATGCATATTCTTAGCAAGAAGTCGAATAATTCCAAACTCTCTCTCTCATTCTTGGTATGTTGACCACCTGGTGGAGGGTCCACTAAGTAGATTTTCGCAAGGTGTGAAGTTAATTTTGAAACACAACCAAAATTTCAAAACACGGTGAGTCATAGCCTCTTTGATTGTTTTCAAAACAAGGTCAAATTTCTAGCCATGCATATTCTTAGCAATAAGTTGAATCTTTCCAAACTCTCATTCATTCTCGATAAATTGACTACCTGGTGGGTCCACTAAACAGATTATCCTAAGGTGTGGAGTTAATTTCGAAACACAGCCAAACTTTCAAAACACGTTGAGTCATAGCCTCATTGATTGTTTTCAAAACACGGTCAAATTTCGAGGTATGTATATTCTTAGCAAGAAGTTGAATCATTCCAAAATCTCACTTGTTCTCGATACATTGACTGTCTGGTGGGTCCAGTGAACAGGTTTACGCATGGTGTGAAGTTAATTTCGAAACACACGCAAAATCTCAAAATGCAGTGAGTCATAGTCACTTTGATTGTTTTCAAAACAGGGTCAAATTTCTAGATATGCATGTTCTTAGCAATAAGTTGAATATTTCAAAAGTCTCACTCATTCTCGATATATTGACTGCCTGGTGGGTCCACTGAACAGATTATCGCAAGGTGTGAAGTTAGATTCAAAACACACGCAAAATTGCAAAATGCGGTGAGTCATAGTCTCTTTGATTGTTTTCAAAACATGATCAAATTTCCAGGCATTCATATTCTTAGCAATAAGTTGAATATTTCCAAACTCTCACTCGTTCTCGATATTTTGACTACCTGGGGGGTCCACTAAACATATTATCGCAAGGTGTGAAGTTAATTTAGAAACATAGCCATAATTCCAAAACATGGTGAGTCATAACCTTTTTGAATGTTTTCAAAACTCGGTCAAATTTCGATGCATGCATATTCTTAGAAAGAAGTTGAATAATTCCAAACTCTCACTTTTCTCAATACATTGACTGCCTGGTGGGTCTAATGAAATGATTTTTGCAAGGTGTGAAATTAATTTCGAAACACATGAAAAAATTCAAAACGCGCTGAGTCATAGTCACTTTGATTGTTTTCAAAACACGGTAAAATTTCTAGGCATGCATATTCTTAGCAATATGTGGAATCTTCCCAAACTCTCACTCGTTCTCGATATATTGACTGCCTGGTGGGTTCACTAAATAGATTATCGCAAGGTATGAAGTTAACTTCGAAACACAGCCAAAATTTCAAAACACAGTGAGTCATAGCCTCTTTGATTGTTCTCAAAACATGGTTAAATTTCGAGGCACACATGTTCTTAGCAAGAAGTTAAATCTTGCCAAACAACTCTGACTTGTTCTTGACACATTGTCTATCTGGTGGGTCCACTGAATAGATTATCGCAAGGTGTGAAGTTAATTTCGAACCATGGTGAGTCATAACCTCTTTGATTGTTTTCAAAACACGGTCAAATTTCTAGGCATGCATATTCTTAGCAAGAAGTTGAATCGTTCCAAACTCTGACTCATTTTCGACACATTGACTGCCTAGTGGGTCCATTGAACAGATTTTCGCAAGGTGGGAAGTTGATTTCAAAACACAGGCAAAATTTCAAAACACGGTGAGTCATAATCTCTTCGATTGTTTTCAAAACAAGGTCAAATTTCTAGCCATGCTTATTCTTAGCAATAAGTTGAATCTTTCCAAACTCTCATTCATTCTCGATATATTGACTACCTGGTGGGTCCACTGAACAGATTATCGCAAGGTGTGGAGTTAATTTCGAAACACAACCAAACTTTCAAAACACATTGAGTCATAGCCTCTTTGATTGTTTTCAAAACATGGTCAAATTTCGAGGCATGTATATTCTTAGCAAGAAGTTGAATCATTCAAACTATCACTTGTTATCGATACATTGACTGCCTAGTCGGTCCAGTGAACAGGTTTTCGCAAGGTGTGAAGTTAAATTCGAAACACACGCAAAATTTCAAAATGTGGTGAGTCCTTGTCTCTTTGATTGTTTTCAAAACACGGTTAAACTTCTAGCCATGCATATTCTGAGCAATAAGTTGAATCTTTCCAAACTCTCACTCGTTCTTGATAGATTGACTTCCTAGTGGGTCTAATGAACAGATTATCGCAAGGTGTGAAGTTAATTTCGAAACACAGCCAAAATTTCAAAACACGGTGAGTCATAACCTTTTTGAATGTTTTCAAAACTCGGTCAAATTTCGATGCATGCATATTCTTAGAAAGAAGTTGAATAATTCCAAACTCTCACTTTTTCTCAATACATTGACTGCCTGGTGGGTCTAATGAACTGATTTTTGCAAGGTGTGAAGTTAATTTTGAAACACAGACAAAATTTCGTAACATAGTGAGTCATAGTCTCTTTGATTGTTTTCAAAACACGGTCAAATTTCTAGGAATGCATATTCTTAGGAAGAAGTTCAATCTTTCCAAACTATCACTCTTTCTCGATACATTGACTGTCTGGTGGGTCCACTGAACAGATTTTTGCAAGGTGTGAAGTTAATTTCAAAACACATCCAAAATTTCAAAACATGGTGATTCATAGTCTCTTTGATTGTTTTCAAAACACGGTCAAATTTCTAGGCATGCCTATTCTTAACAGGAAGTTGAATCTTTCCAAACTCTCACTAGTTCTCGATACATTGACTGCCTGGTGGTGGGTGCACTGAACAAATTCTGCAAGGTGTGAAGTTAATTTCGAGACTCATCTAAAATTTCAAAACACGGTGAGTCACAGTCTCTTTGATTGTTTTCATAACATGGTTAAATTTCTAGGCATGCATATTCTGAGCAATAAGTTGAATTTTTCCAAACTCTCACTCGTTCTCGATATATTGACTTCCTAGTGGGTCCAATGAATAAATTATCGCAAGGTGTGAAGTTAATTTCAAAACACATCCAAAATTTCAAAACACGATGAGTCATAACCTTTTTGAATGTTTTCAAAACTCGGTCAAATTTCGAGGCATGCGTATTCTTAGAAAGAAGTTGAATCATTCCAAACTCTCACTTGTTCTCGATACATTGACTGCCTGGTGGGTCCAGTGAACTGATTTTTGCAAGGTGTGAAGTTAATTTTGAAACACAGGCAAAATTTCAAAACACAGTGAGTCATAGTCCTTTTGATTGTTTTCAAAACACGGTCAAATTTCTAGACATGCATATTCTTAGCAAGAAGTTCAATCTTACCAAACTCTCACTCGTTCTCCATACATTGCCTACTTGGTGGATCCACTGAACAGATTTTTGTAAGGTGTGAAGTTAATTTCGAAACACAACCAAAATTTCAAAACACGGTGAGTCATAGTCTCTTTGATTGTTTTCAAAACACGGTCAAATTTCTAGGCATGCATATTCTTATCAAGAAGTTGAATATTTCCAAACTCTCACTAGTTCTCGATACATTGACTAGCTAGTGGTGGGTCCACTGAATAGATTTTGCAAGGTGTGAAGTTAATTTTGAGACACATCTAAAATATTCAAAACATGGTGAATCATTGTCTCTTTGATTGTTTTCAAAACAGGGTGAAATTTCTAGGCATGAATATTCTTAGCAAGATGTTGAATCTTTCCAAAATCTCACTCGTTCTTGATACATTGACTGCCTGGTGGTGGGTCCACTGAATAGATTTGCGCCAGGTGAGAAGTTAATTTCGAAACCTAGCCAAAATTTCAAAACATGGTGAGTCATAGCCTCTTTGATTGTTTTCAACATATGGTCATATTTCTAGGCATGCATATTCTTAGGAAGAAGTTGAATCTTGCCAAACCCTCACTTTTTCTCCATACATTGACTGCCCGGTGGTTCCACAAAACAGATTTTCGCAAGGTGTGAAGTTAATTTCAAAACACTGGCAAAATTTCAAAACACCCTGAGTCATTTTCTATTTGATTGTTTTCAAAACAAGGTCAAATTTCTGGGCATGCATATTCTTAGCAATAAGTTGAATCTTTCCAAACTCTCACTCGCTTTCGATACATTGACTTCCTGGTGGGTCCACTGGACAGATTTTAGCATGGTGTGAAGTTAATTTTGAAACATTGCCAAAATTTCAAAACACGGTGAGTCATAGCCTCTTTGATTGTGTGCAAAACACGGTCAAATTTCTAGGCATGCACATTCTTAGCAAGAAGTTGAAACTTTCCAAAATCTCACTCATTCTTAATACATTGACTGCGTTGTGGGTGCACTAGACGGATTTTCACAAGGTGTGAAGTTCATTTCGAAACACGACCAAATTTCAAAACACGGTGAGTCATAGCCTCTTTGATTGTTTTCATAACACAGACAAATTTCTAGGCATGCAGATTCTTAGCAAGAAGTTGAATCTTGCCAAACTCTCACTCGTTTTCGATACATTAACTGCCTGGTGGGTCCACTAAACAGATTATCGCAAGGTGTGAACTTAATTTTGGAACGCAACCAAAATCTAAAACATGGCGAGTCATAGTCTCTTTGATTATTTTTAAAACACGGTTAAATTTCGAGGCATGCATATTCTTAGCAAGAAGTTGAATCTTGCCAGCCAACTGTCACTCGTTCTCGATACATTGACTACCTGGTGGATCCACTGAACATATTATCGCAAGGTGTGAACTTGATTTTGAAAGATAGCCAAAATTTCTAAACACGGTGAGTCATAGACTCTTTGATTGCTTTTAAAACAGGGTCAAATTTCTAGGCATGCATATTTTTAGCAATAAGTTGAATCATTCCAAACTCTCACTCTTTCTCGATACATTAACTCCTTGGTGGGTCCATTGAACAGATTTTTGAAAGGTGTGAAGTTATTTTCAAAACACTAGCAAAATTTCAAAACACCGTGAGTCATATTCTCTTTGATTGTTTTCAAAACAAGGTCAAATTTCTGGGCATGCATATTCTTAGCAATAATTTGAATCTTGCAAAACTCTCACTCGCTCTCGATACATTGACTTCCTGGTGGGTCCACTGGATAGATTTTCGCATGGTGTGAAGTAAATTTTGAAACATTGCCAAAATTTCAAAATACAGTGAGTCGTAACCTCTTTGATTGTTTTCAAAACACTGTCAAATTTCTAGGCACGCAGATTCTTAACAAGAAGCTGAATCTTGCCAAATTCTCACGCGTATTCGATACATTGACTGCCAAGTGGGTCCACTAAACAGATTATCGCAAGGTGTGAATTTAATTTCAAAACGCCGCCAAAAATTTAAAACACGATGAGTCATAGTTTCTTTGATTGTTTTCAAAACACGGTCAAATTTTGAGGCATCCATATTCTTAGCAAGAAGTTGAATCTTGCCAAATAACTCTCACTCATTCTCGATACATTGACTACCTGCTGGGTCCGCTGAACATTGCAAGGTGTGAACCTAATTTCAAAACACAACAAAAAATTTAAAACACGGTGAGTCATATCTTCTTTGATTGTTTTCAAAACACGATCAAATTTCTAGGCATGCATATTCTTAGCAAGAAGTTAAATCATTCCAAACTCTCACTCGTTCTCGATACATTGACTGCTTGGTAGTACCATTCAATAGATTTTCGCAAGGTGTGAAGTTAATTTCGAAACACAGGGAAAATTTCAAAACATGGTGAGTCATATTCTCTTTGATTGTTTTCAAAACACTGTCAAATTTCTAGGCATGCATATACTTAGCAATACGTTGAATCTTTCCAAACTCTCACTCGTTCTCGATATATTGACTACATGGTGGGTCCACTGAACAGATTATCGCAAGGTGTGAAGTTAATTTTGAAACAGCCAAAATTTTAAAACATAGTGATTCTTACTCTCTTTGATTGATTTCAACACACGATCAAATTTCTAGGAATGCATATCCTTAGCAAGAAGTTGAATCTTTTCAAACTCTCACTCGTTCTTGATACGTTGACTACCTGGTGGTGGGTCTAGTGAACAGATTTTTGCATGGTGTGAAGTTAATTTTGAAACACGGCCAAAATTTCATAAAACTGTGAGTCATAGCCTCTTTGATGGTTTTCAAAACACGGTCAAATTTCTAGGAATGCAGATTCTGAACAAGAAGTTGACTCTTGACAAACTCTCACTCGTTCTCGATACATTGACTGCCTAGTGGTGGGTCCACTGAACAGATTTTCGCAAGGTGTGGAGTTAATTTTCAAACACAGCCAAAATTTCAAAACACGGTGAGTCATAGCCTCTTTGATTGTTTTGAAAACACGGTCAAAGTTCTAGGCATCCAGATTCTTAGCAAGAAGTTGAATCTTGCCAAACTCTCACTCATTCTCAATACATTGACTACGTGGTGGGTCCACTGGACGGATTTTCACAAGGTGTGAACTTAATTTCAAAACCCGAGGAAATTTCAAAACATGGTGAGTCATAGCCTCTTTGATTGTTTTCAAAACACGGTCAGATTTCTAGGCATGCAGATTCTTAGCAAGAAGTTGAATCTTGCCAAACTCTCACTTGTTTTCGACACATTAACTGCCTAGTGGGTCCACTGAACAGATTATCGCAAGGTGTGAACTTAATTTCGAAACTCAACCAAAATTTAAAACACAGTGAGTCATAGTCTCTTTGATTGTTTTCAAAACACGGACAAATTTCGAAGCATGCATATTCTTAGCAAGAAGTTGAATCTTGTCAAACAACTCTCACTCGTTCTCGCTACATTGACTGCCTGGTGGGTCCACTGAACAGATTATCGCAAGGTGTGAACTTAATTTTGAAAGACAACCAAAATTTCAAAACACGGTGAGTCATAGCCTCTTTGATTGTTTTGAAAACACGGTCAAAGTTCTAGGCATGCAGATTCTTAGCAAGAAGTTGAATCTTGCCAAACTCTCACTCATTCTCAATACATTGACTACGTGGTGGGTCCACTGGACGGATTTTCACAACGTGTGAACTTAATATCGAAACCCGAGAAAATTTCAAAACATGGTGAGTCATAGCCTCTTTGATAGTTTTCAAAACACGGTCAAATTTCTAGGCATGCAGATTTTTAGCAAGAAGTTGAATCTTGCCAAACTCTCACTTGTTTTCGACACATTAACTGCCTAGTGGGTCCACTGAACATATTATGGCAAGGTGTGAACTTAATTTCGAAACTCAACCAAAATTTCAAACACAGTGAGTCATAGTCTCTTTGATTGTTTTCAAAACACGGACAAATTTCGAGGCATGCATATTCTTAGCAAGAAGTTGAATCTTGTCAAACAACTCTCTCTCGTTCTCGATACATTGACTGCCTGGTGGGTCCACTGAACAGATTATCGCAAGGTGTGAACTTAATTTTGAAAGACAGCCAAAATTTCAAAACATGGTGAGTCATAACCTGTTTGATTGTTTTCAAAACATGATCAAATTTCTAGGCATGCATATTCTTAGCAAGAAGTTGAATCATTCCAAACTCTCACTCTTTCTCGATACATTGACTGCCTGGTGGGTCAATTGAACAGATTTTCGCAAGGTGTGAAGTTAATTTCAAAACAAAAGAAAAATTTCAAAATACAGTGAGTCATATTCTCTTTGATTGTTTTTAAAACACGGTTAAATTTCTAGGCATGCATATTCCTAGCAAGAAGTTGAATCATTCGAAACTCTCACTCGTCCTCGATACATTAACTGCCTAGTTGGTCCACTGAATAGATTATCACAAGGTGTGAACTTAATTTCGAAACAAAGCCAAAATTTCAAAACACGGTGAGTCAAATGCTCTTTGATTGTTTTCAAAACACGATCAAATTTCTAGGCATGCATATTGTTAGCAATAAGTTGAATCTTTCCAAACTCTTACTCATTCTCGATATATTGACTGCCTGGTCGGTCCACTCAATAGATTACCGCAAGGTGTGAAGTTATTTTCGAAACACATCCATAATTTCAAAACACGGTGAGTCATAGGCTCTTTAATTTTCTTCAAAACACGGTCAAATTTCGAGACATGCATATTCTTAGCAAGAAGTTAAATCATTGCAAACACTCACTCATTATCGATACATTGAGTGCCTGGCGGGTCTAGTGAACTAATTTTTGCAAGGTGTGAAGTTAATCTCGAAACATAAGGAAAATTTCAAAACATGGTCAGTATAGTCTCTTTGATTGTTTTCAAAACACGGTCAAATTTCTAGGCATTCACATTCTTAGCAATAAGTTGAATCTTTCCAAACTCTTACTCATTCTCGATATATTGACTGCCTGGTCGGTCCACTCAATAGATTACCGCAAGGTGTGAAGTTATTTTCGAAACACATCCATAATTTCAAAACACGGTGAGTCATAGGCTCTTTAATTGTTTTCAAAACTCGGTCAAATTTCGAGACATGCATATTCTTAGCAAGAAGTTAAATCATTCCAAACACTCACTCATTATCGATACATTGAGTGCCTGGCGAGTCCAGTGAACTGATTTTTGCAAGGTGTGAAGTTAATTTCGAAACATAAGCAAAATTCCAAAACACGGTGAGTATAGTCTCTTTGATTGTTTTCAAAACACGGTCAAATTTCTAGGCATTCACATTCTTAGCAATAAGTTGAATCTTCCCAAACTCTCACTCGTTCTCGATATATTGACTACCTGGTGGGTCCACTAAACAGATTTTCGCAAGGTGTGAAGTTAATTCCGAAACACAACCAAAATTACAAAACACGGTGAGTCATAGCCTCTTTGATTATTTTCAAAACACGGTCGAATTTCTAGACATGCATATTCTTAGCAAGAAGTTGAATCTTGCCAAACTCTCACTCGTTCTTGATACATTACCTGCCTGGTGGGTCCACTGAATAGATTTTCGCAAGGTGTGATGTTAATTCTGAAAAACAGCCAAAATTTCAAAACATGGTGAGTCATAGTCTCTTTGATTGTTTTCAAAGCACGGACAAATTTCTAGGCATACATATTCCTAGCAAGAAGTTGAATCTTGCCAAACCATCATTTGTTCTCGATACATTGACCACCTGGTGGTGGGTCTACTGAACAGATTATCGCAAGCTGTGAAGTTAATTTCGAAACACAGCCAAAATTTCAAAACACGGTGAGTCATAGTCTCTTTGATTGTTTTCAAAACACGGTCAAATTTCTAGGCATGCTTTTCTTAGGAAGAAGTTGAATCTTTCCAAACTCTCACTCGTTCTCGATACATTGACTGCCTGGTGGTGGGTCCACTAAGTAGATTTTCGCAAGGTTTTAAGTTAATTTCGAAACACAGCCAAAATTTAAAAACACTATGAGTTAAAGCCTGTTTGATTGTTTTTAATAACAAGGTCAAATTTCTAGACATGCAGATGCTTAGCAAGAAGTTGAATCTTGCCAAACTCTCACTCGTTCTTGATACATTAACTGCCTGGTGGGTCCACTAAACAGATTTTCGCAAGTTGTGAAGTTAATTTCGAAACGCAGACAAAATTTCGAAACACGGTGAGTCATAGCCTCTTTGATTGTTTTCAAAACATTGTCAAATTTATTGGCATGCATATTCTTAGAAAAAGTTGAATCTTGCTAAACTCACACTTATTTTCGATACATTGATTGCCTGATGGGTCCATCGAACAGATTATCATAAGGTGTGAAATTAAGTTCGAAATGAAACCAAAATTTAAAACACGACGGGTCATAGTCTCTTTGATTGTTTTCAAAAGATAGTCAGATTTCTAGGAATGCATATTCTTAGCAAGAAGTTGAATCTTTCCAAACTCTCACTCGTTCGTGATACATTAGCGGTCTGGTGGGTCCACTAAATAGATTATCGCTAGGTATGAAGTTAATTTCGAAACACATCCGAAATTTCAAAACACAGTGAGCATAGCATCTTTTATTATTCTCAAAACACGATCAAATTTCGAGGCATGCATATTCTTAGCAAGAAGTTGAATCTTGCCAAACAACTCCCACACGTTCTCGACACATTTACTGCCTAGTGGGTCCACTGAACAGATTATCACAAGGGGTGAAGTTAATTTCAAAACACAGCCAAAATATCAAAACACAGTGAGTCATAGCCTCTTTGATTGTTTTCAAAACACGGTCAAATTTCAAGGCATGCATATTCTTAGCAAGAAGTCGAATAATTCCAAACTCTCTCTCTCGTTCTTGATATGTTGACCACCTGGTGGAGGGTCCACTGAGTAGATTTTCGCAAGGTGTGAAGTTAATTTTGAAACACAGCCAAAATTTCAAAACACGGTGAGTCATAGCCTCTTTGATTGTTTTCAAAACAAGGTCAAATTTCTAGCCATGCATATTCTTAGCAATAAGTTGAATCTTTCCAAACTCTCATTCATTCTCGATAAATTGACTACCTGGTGGGTCCACTAAACAGATTATCCTAAGGTGTGGAGTTAATTTCGAAACACAGCCAAACTTTCAAAACACGTTGAGTCATAGCCTCATTGATTGTTTTCAAAACACGGTCAAATTTCGAGGTATGTATATTCTTAGCAAGAAGTTGAATCATTCCAAAATCTCACTTGTTCTCGATACATTGACAGTCTGGTGGGTCCAGTGAACAGGTTTACGCATGGTGTGAAGTTAATTTCGAAACACACGCAAAATTTCAAAATGCGGTGAGTCATAGTCACTTTGATTGTTTTCAAAACAGGGTCAAATTTCTAGATATGCATGTTCTTAGCAATAAGTTGAATATTTCAAAAGTCTCACTCATTCTCGATATATTGACTGCCTGGTGGGTCCACTGAACAGATTATCGCAAGGTGTGAAGTTAGATTCAAAACACACGCAAAATTTCAAAATGCGGTGAGTCATAGTCTCTTTGATTGTTTTCAAAACATGATCAAATTTCTAGGCATTCATATTCTTAGCAATAAGTTGAATCTTTCCAAACTCTCACTCGTTCTCGATATTTTGACTGCCTGGTGGGTCCACTAAACATATTATCGCAAGGTGTGAAGTTAATTTAGAAACATAGCCATAATTCCAAAACATGGTGAGTCATAACCTTTATGAATGTTTTCAAAACTCGGTCAAATTTCGATGCATGCATATTCTTAGAAAGAAGTTGAATAATTCCAAACTCTCACTTTTCTCAATACATTGACTGCCTGGTGGGTCTAATGAACTGATTTTTGCAAGGTGTGAAATTAATTTCGAAACACAGGAAAAAATTCAAAACGCGCTGAGTCATAGTCACTTTTATTGTTTTCAAAACACGGTCAAATTTCTAGGCATGCATATTCTTAGCAATATGTTGAATCTTCCCAAACTCTCACTCGTTCTCGATATATTGACTGCCTGGTGGGTTCACTAAATAGATTATCGCAAGGTATGAAGTTAACTTCGAAACACAGCCAAAATTTCAAAACACGGTGAGTCATAGCCTCTTTGATTGTTCTCAAAACATGGTTAAATTTCGAGGCACACATGTTCTTAGCAAGAAGTTAAATCTTGCCAAACAACTCTGACTCGTTCTTGACACATTGACTATCTGGTGGGTCCACTGAATAGATTATCGCAAGGTGTGAAGTTAATTTCGAACCACGGTGAGTCATAACCTCTTTGATTGTTTTCAAAACACGGTCAAATTTCTAGGCATGCATATTCTTAGCAAGAAGTTGAATCGTTCCAAACTCTGACTCATTGTCGACACATTGACTGCCTAGTGGGTCCATTGAACAGATTTTCGCAAGGTGGGAAGTTGATTTCAAAACACAGGCAAAATTTCAAAACACGGTGAGTCATAATCTCTTCGATTGTTTTCAAAACAAGGTCAAATTTATAGCCATGCATATTCTCAGCAATAAGTTGAATCTTTCCAAACTCTCATTCATTCTCGATATATTGACTACCTGGTGGGTCCACTGAACAGATTATCGCAAGGTGTGGAGTTAATTTCGAAACACAGCCAAAATTTAAAACATGGTTAGTCATAGTATCTTTGATTGTTTTCTAAACACAATCAAATTTCTAGGCATGCATATTCTTAGCAAGAAGTTGAATATTTCCAAACTATCATTGGTTCTCGATATTTTAACTGCCTAGTGGGTATACTAAACAGATTTTCTCTAGGTATGAAGTTAATTTTGAAACACAGCAAAAAATTCAAAACACGGTGAGTCATGGCCTCTTTGATTCTTTTCAAAACACGGTCAAATTTCTAGGCATCCATATTCTTAGCAAGAAGTTGAATCTTGCCAAACAATGCTCACTTGTTCTCGATACATTGACTGCCTGGTGGGTCCACTAAATAGATTATCACAAGGTGTGAAGTTTATTTCGAAACATAGCCAAAATTTCAAAACACGGTGAGTCATGGTCTCTTTGATTATTTTCAAAACACGGTCAAATTTGTAGGCATGAATATTCTTTGCAAGAAGTTAAATCTTTCTAAACTCTCACTCGTTCTCGATACATTGACTGCCTGGTGGGTCCACTGAACAAATTTTCGTAAGGTATGAAGTTAATTTGGAAACATAGCCAAAATTTCAAAACACGGTGAGTCATAGCCTCTTTGATTGTTTTGAAAACACGGTCCAATTTCTAGGCATTAATATTCTTAGCAAGAAGTTGAATCTAGCCAAATTCTCACTCGTCGTGGCCACCCAGCATTGGATCCAGGATTGATATCCCCGCGCTCACTCCGTACTTTTATTTGTAGGGTTGCTTTGTCCCTTACTTTGTGAAAATTTGGCGGTCGAGCACCGGTTTGCCACAGAGGACAACAAAAAATTACTCCTATAAGTTTCCCACCATGATCTTAAAAAAACTAGGCTTTTCTGTGTTGTTTTTATAATTTGAAATTTGTGAGGCTTTTCGTGATGCTCTCCCTCTATAATTTTACATTTTGAGGATTTTTATAACCAGGAGGCCGTGCGCCATGCCAAGATATGAAGAGTGAGCAGAGACGAGCAGAGAGAAGAAAATCACCAAGAAACAGTAGAGAGTAGCGAAATGAATTGTCGTGGCTGTGTGGTCAGGCAACAAGGCTTTGTCCAATCGCAAGGCATGTGGGCCCACCTAGAACATGCATTTGAGCACCTGTGTCTCTAGCGTCTCCCTAGGAACTATGGTTTGATGACAGTTGCATCTGGCAGTATAGGACTACAGTACACTATTGAAGTATTACTTCATGAATCAGTGAACAGGAGTACTCGAGTACAACTACGTACTACTAGAACCCTACTGCCCGTCGCCCGCCGCCCGCCGCCCTTGGAGTAGTAAAAAGCCGCAAATAGCCACCGCCGCCCGCCACCCGCCACCCATAGATGCCTACCTACTGGAATATAGTAAAAAGAAGACATATGTATTACTATTGGAGTACTAGTGGTACAAATCGAGTATAAAAAGACATATACTTCGTATTATTGGACTTCTAGTTCAACTGTACTACTACTACTCTGTATCTAGACAAGCTTTAACCATAAAAAAGAAATGGAGAAGATAAATGAGTCTACCATGCCGAGAAACGAAAGAGCCAGAAGAGACAAGCAGATAGAATAAAATGCAGATCGTGTTGAAGACATGCATGCAGTCCTTGTTCTCTCCCCTACAGGACTATACACTTTGCGCCAGGCCCCAGGCTTCTCTATCTCTCTCTAGGTGTAGACCTTCTCCATTTCCAAAAAAGGCGTAGACCTTCTTACCACTAACGCGGGTAGGATCTGTTTGTGGTACAATACTGTATAGGGTAATAAGCACCTGATTTACTCTCACCTGTCAATTTTCTGCAGCCTTCGTTCAAAAAACTCAATGCTGCATAAAAATTCTAGACTGTGGGCACTACATCAGCGAGCCGAGCTTCTAGGGAACCACTCCAACGCTGGGCGCGTCGGCAGATTCCACCAAGAGCTAGCCGGAGATGGAAAAAGACAAGCTAGCACCGATAACTATTCTATGCCCCCATGATGGCTGCCTCACCATGGTCGCCTACCACGAGCTCGACGACCACAAGACCACGTCCCCGTACTACCCGTCCGGCTACACGGAGGTCGGCAGCACTTTCACCGCCTCGCCGATCATGCTACTTCTGCACCTCAACGGTGTCCACAAGGTACAAGTGCATATGCTATCATACGGCCAGCCTATGGAGTGTATAGTAACAATGCTGTTACCGTCCTTTCCGGCCTCTATGGTCATCGTCTATGGTGATGACACTACCGTGTTCAGCCTCATCATCAACGAGCTTAGCCAGGCCACCGCCGTTTCCTCGGTGTGCATCAGGGCGGCCTCATGCTTATGGCCTCGGTATAGGGTGAAGTTGTGCGTGACTGGCCCGTAGTCGCCGGTGGACTTCTCGACGGACACCCTTAATGGGGTCATTGAGCCGACGAGTTGCGCGTCGCCCGACAGTGTTGGCTCGAAGATCTAACGTTCCTCATGGTGCCTCCGCGGTACATTACCGCAGTTGATGGACAGTACCGGATGATCAAGGTATTGTCTTTTTGTGTTTGCATCGACAAGATGATTGATCTTAATCTTTGGCTAAATGATCTTAATCTTAGTATTAGTCAGAGGCAGGGCTCTTATGGCACTACGAAGGGTCTATTTTGGCTGTAAAGTGACTTTGCTGCTAATGTTTATATTTTGGATTTTAAGTGTTTTCTGAAATGGTTCAACTACTACCCGACGTGGCCACTACTACGGGGACTCAAATCAACATGCCCCCTTTATCTACCATCCAATATTCATCTGATGGAAAAAAGTGATCCAAAGAAACGTAGAAAAGAAAACATCTCACACTTATGCCCCGGTTTTCAACTATGTATAATTTTTTAGACACTAGACAATAAAACAATTTATTAGTCATTTAATAGTTCAAATACATGCATATATTTATTCAAAAAATACAGGCATAAAATTTTACCGAATTTGCATAAATTAATTTTCATACTTTTGTCAAATTTATATACTAATTAAAATTGTGTAGTCTAAGAACTAGAGAGTAAGTTTGAGAATTTTTGGTGCTTTGGTTTATTTTTGTCCGTCAGATGGAGCTTGGATGGTAGATGCAAGTGCATGTTACAGCGTGACAAGGGAGAAGATTATAGAATGATGGAGAAGTGTGTTTTAAGGTTTGTGCATAGCATTCATTGTGATGAAGACTATCAATAGAATCTTCTACATGCTAAAATGGAAAAGAAGATCCAACGACTATAAATGTAGGGATTCGTGAGTCTTGATCCAATGGTCCATATTCAAAATTATTCATAAACTATATAGTGGTATGATATGATAAGGTAAGAAAGACTAATAATAGATGCTAGAATGGAAAAAAGAAGATCCAACGGCTAGCAATGTTGGGATTCGCGAGTCTTGATCCAACGGTCAATACTCAAAGTTATTCGTACATTATATAGTGGTAAGATAAGATAACAAAGGCTATCAATAGTATCTTCTAGATGATGGAATGAATTAGAGGATCCAATAACTAGCAGCAATGTTGGGATTCACGGGTCATGAATCAGCGGTCAATATTCAAAGTTGTCCATAGACTATATATAATAGTGGTAAGATAAGAAAAGAAAGACTATAAATAGTATCTTCTCGAGGCTAAAATGGAAATGAAGATCCAACGTCAGACAATGTTGGGATTTGCATCTTGATCCAATGTTGAATATTCAAAGTTATTTGTACACTATATAGTGCTAAGAAAAAAATGAGAAACATGTGTTTTGACACCTTTGAATACAAAAAATGCTCTGGCTTCTTCACAATGTGTATTGGCCAACGGTGTATGAACATTTCTGGTTTTGACCCGAACAACCAAGGTCATGGCCATATTGACATCATATATAGTTTATGATACAGTTCCCGCATCTGGTAGATTCATGCATCTTCTTCAACAAGATCTGCCGAAAGTGAGCAGTGTGTTGTTTTCTTTTGTTAAGCACGTACTAGTCTTACCATTACCACTATCTTAACACTATATGGTGTACGACAAACTTTGAATATTAATTGTTGCATCAAGACTCACGAATCCCAACATTTCCAGCCGTTGCATCTTCTTTTCCATTCTAGCATGTAGAAGATTATATTGATAGTCTTCATCACAATGAAATGCTATATGCACAAACCTCAAAACACACTTCTCCATCATTCTAGAATCTCCCCCTCGTTTCTATAGACCATGTTACCAAAAATTCCAAGTATATGATTTCAGGGTCCTTTGTGCTAAATGTATAAACTTGGATGTATTTTTCATTTTTTTGAGGTCCTTGGTGTAACATGTACACATACACTTACCATGTTAATTAATTGAAGAATCTCGCTCCCTCGGGACATATACCTTAGTCAAAAAAAGTACCACCACTCGATAGAATGGAAAAAAGAAGATCCAACGGCTAGCACTATTGGGATTCACGAGTATTAATCCAACGGTTAATACTCAAATTTATTCATACATTATATAGTGTTAAGATAAGATAACAAAGACTATCAATAATAACTTCTAGATGATGGAATGGATTAGAGGATCTAATAACTAGCAGCAATGTTGGGATTCGCGTGTCATGAATTAGCGTTCAATATTCAAAGTTGTCTGCACACTATATATAATAGTGGTAAGATAAGAAAAGGAAAACTATTAATAGTATCTTCTTGATGCTAAAATGGAAATGAAGATCCAATGCTGACAATGTTGGTATTCGTGTCTTGATCCAACGGTTAATATTCAAAGTTATTCATACACTATATAGTGCTAAGAAACAAATGGGAAATATGTGTTTTGACACCTTTGAATACAAAAAATGCTTTGGCTACTTCACAATGTGTATTGGCCTACGGTGTATAAACATTCCTGGTTTTGAACCGAACAGCCAAGGTCATGACCATATTGACATCATATATAGTTTCTGATACAGTTGCTGCATCTGGTAGATTTGTATATCTTCTTCAACAAGATCTGGTGAAATTGAGAAGTGTGTTGTTTTCTTTTGTTAAGCAAGTACTAGTCTTACCATTACCACTATCTTAACACTATATGGTGTATGAAAAACTTTGAATATTAATTGTTGGATCAAGACTCACGAATCCCAACATTTCCAGCTGTTGGATCTTCTTTTCCAATCTAGCATCTAGAAGATTCTATTGATAGTCTTCATCACAATGAAATGCTATGCACAAACCTCAAAACACACTTATCCATCATTCCAGAATCTTCCCCCACGTTTCTATAGACCATGTTACCAAAAAATTTAAGTATTTGATTTTAGGGTCCTTTGTGCTAAATGTATGGACTTGGATGTATTTTTCAGTTTTTGGAGATCCTTGATGTAACATGTACACATTCACTTACCGTGTTAATTAATTGAAGAAT
Organism: Avena eriantha; assembly: GCA_910589775.1. Classification (NCBI taxonomy): domain Eukaryota; kingdom Viridiplantae; phylum Streptophyta; class Magnoliopsida; order Poales; family Poaceae; genus Avena; species Avena eriantha. The sequence continues at coordinate 457,731,378 of OU342742.1, read as the reverse complement.
CTCTCTCCCTCAAGACATACCTTAGTCAAAAAAGTACCACCACCCGGTTTTTAGAAAAAGTGGGGACCATGTTTTCTTACAATTCCCTAGTCTTAGCACATTTCAAGATTCCCTAGCGAACTATGCCCACTTAAATTACTTTATGTTGATTTAAATAAATTAGGTCAAATTTGAACTACAACTAAGCATGGTAAATTCCTCTTGAATTTTTCTAACATCATCTGAAGGGACCCATGATGTCTATATATCAAGCCTTAACTTCCTGGGAAGAGTACTAAACACTAGTAGTACCTACATCTAAGGCTCAAGGCCTTTAAAAAAAAAGTCAAACTATGCAAAGTTTGACCAAGTTTTTATAAAAATATATTAATATTTATGATATGAAATACATACCCTTTGATTCATAATAAAACATATATTCACATGGTATCTACTAATATCATACCGTAGTTCTTGATAATTTTTTCTAGAAGTTTTGTCAAACTTTTCATAGCTTGACTTATCAAAAAAAGCCTTAAGCTTTGGGATGGAGGTACTACTGAGATGAGGCAAAAACCGAAGAGCAAGAGGAGCTCAGAAGATAAAAGGGAGGTAGGGAGGGAGGGCAGTGTGACAGGGCACTTGAAGGCGGTGCGATTTCAGAACAGAATTATGATGGGTTCCTGACATGAGGTACTACAGCCTTTACAACGTACACACTCTACCAGTAGTAGTAAATTTTAGGACTTATGTGCACTCAAAATAATAAAAAGTGTTTTTTTGCTCTCAGTCGCTGCCTCACCATCCATCTCAGATCTCTCTCGTCCACAGCGTTGCGCACGTGCGTCTTGGTACGGCAGCTCCGCTGTGTCTCCAGCGTGTGCGTTGGTGTACATAGGAAGGAACCACTAAGGGCATTAGCTGCAAAAATTAGTAGAATTCAAACTTTTGAATTTTTTTCTTCCTTTCCAAACATTGGGAATGAAGGTTATTCAAAGGATGGCCATATCGACATCATATCTCTATCTCTAGTATTATAATGGAGCATTTTTTAATTGTATCCTTAGCACCAATCCTAACCACTGGGCTATTAAATCCAATGGTTCAGAGCAGCAGGATTCGTGTTGAATAGTACCTAGAGAAAACTCCACTATGTTCTAGAACCATCATGTCACCACCCCAAAAGTTTCATAGCATAGTAGGTTGTATTCTCTCTACTACTATAATAGAGCAGTTTTGAATTGGATCCATAGCACCAATCCTGACCGTTGCGCTGTTAGATCCAATGGTTCAGAGCAGCTGGATTCATGTTGAATAGTACCTAGAGAAAACTCCACCATGTTCTAGAATCATCATGTTGCCACCCCACAAATTTCATAGCAAAGTAGGATGTATTCTCAATATGTGTAGATAGTTATTATTAATAGACTTAATGTATTCATTTTTTCTCTAACAAGCTATTGGTTAATAATAACGTAACGTTTGTTAAATCACATTTCATACAGTATATACATGTTTGGCACGTCCCTTTTCATCAACACGTGAGACTCAGATAATAGACGTCTAACATATCATCACTATATAAAATTATAATAGGTAAAGCAGAAAAAATTGATCAATATCTGTAAAGTATGGGTGTATATTTAGTTCTTGTACCTTGCACATCATGTTGAAGTCAATGATTATTAGATATCTAAAACTTGAAATTTTTGGTAACATGGTCTAGAGAAACGAGGGAGAAGATTTTAGAATGATGGAGAAGTGTGTTTTGAGTTTTGTGCATACCATTCATTGTGATGAAGACTATTAATAGAATCTTCTAGATGCTAGAATGGAAAATAAGATCCAATGGTTAGAAATGTTAGGATTCACGAGTCTTCATCCAACGGTCAAAATTCAAAGTTATACATACACTATATAGTGGTAAGATATCTGTAGAAAAACCTCAAAATACATTTATCCATCATTGTAGAATCTTCTCGATTGTTTCTCTAGACCATGGTTCTAGAATATTCAATTATTAGGTAGCTAATAAACCTTAATTTCTACATGATATAAAGTGCAAGAACCAAATATACACTCATACTTTAGAGATGTGGCTCAAATTTTACCTATTATAATTTTATATACTGATGACATGTCATGCTTTTGTATATTATGTGAGTTTCACTTGCAAGGCATGTGCACCTTATTGGTACTACTACTACGAAGAGCATGGCTTAGCTCCGCGGTGGAGGAGCAGGACCCGACTACTAATTTTCATTGCTTGATTATAGGGTCCTTTGTGTTAAATGTATGGACTCGGATGTAATTTTCACTTTTTTAATATCCTTGGTGTAACATGTACACATGCACTAACTATGTTAATTATTGAAGAATCTCATTCCTTCGGGACATACCCCAGTCAAAAAAATAAAGTGCCACCACCCGATTTTCAGAAAACGCGGACATGTTTTGTTACAATTCCCTAGTCTTAGCACGGTTTAAGCTTCCCTATATATTAGCTAACTACGTGCATGCACTCAAATAACTTTATGCCGATTTAAAGAAAGTATGTCAAATTTGAACTACAAGTAAGCGTGATAGATTCTTTCTTGAATCTGCAAGAGATCCAACAATCAGCAATGTTGGAATCTATTAATTTATACTCGATGATCGATATTCAAAGTTATTCTTGTTATATATCTTATTAGTAAGTTACACATGCTTTGCACGTGAGAATCAGATAGTATAAGTATATGCCATATCATTTTTTCTCTACTACTATAAAGGAGCAGTTTTGAATTGGATCCATAGCACCAACCCTGACCGTTGGGCTGTTAGATCCAATGGTTCAAAGCAGCTGGATTCGTATTGAATAGTACCTAGAGAAAACTCCACCATGTTCTAGAACCATCATGTCACCACCCCCCAAAATTTCATAGCATAGTAGGCTATATTCTCAATATGTGTAGATAGTTATTATTAACTAACTTAATGTATGCATTTTTATCTAACCATCCTATTTGTTTATAACATCTTAATATTTGTTAAATCACATTTCATATAGTATATATGTGTGTGGCACGTGCCTTTTACTAGTTTATATAAAATTATAATAGGTGAAGCCCAAAAATAATTATAATTTCGAGCTACGTCCATAAAGTACTGTTGGATCTTAATTCTATCCATTTTAGCATATAAAAGATACTATTGATAGTATTTAGCACACTGAACGATATGCACAAACCTCAAAACACACTTCTCAATAATTCTAGAATGTTCTTTGTCATTTCCCTAGGGCATGGCAAGTACTATTAGGTAGCTAATAGGTTGATTGCTACTACATGATACAAAGTACAAGAACCAAATATACAACGGATATTCTATGGACGTGGCTCGAAATTATTATTTTTTGAGCTTCACCTATTATTATAGTTTTTTAGTAGTCTTATTTATCAGATTGGGCAAGCTGGCTTGAGGATTGACATCCTTTTATTTCGGCACGTGGGTTCAAATCCTTCACGTGCGAGAAAAGCGATTCTAAGGTGCATGCTATCTAGGGAGGGGAGAAATGTGGGTTCACGTCCTTTCCTGAAACACAGTCTACGTGATGAGACAATGCAATACTAAGTCAGGACATGACAGCTTGCTAGTCTAGCACTCTAACTATAACTCTAGCAGGCTTCCTCAATCCAGTTACACACTGCAGAAGACTGACGAGGGAACACGCAAAATTAAAACCCCTCGTTCAAAGAGCCTCCCATTTTCCCCATCTCTGCCGATCCCCATTCGCTAACACTGGCTAGCCGCATTTTGGATCCTCTCGAGCGTGCATTTCCTAAATTTTCCTAGCCATTTCTCGCCCACTACATCGGTTCTTGTAGGCCTCCATCACTCTCCTCCAAAAAACCCCAACAATCATATTTGAATCCGTCCTCGCCCCAAGTCCATCCAAACGTAATGGTGGATTCGATGCACAACATTCGGTACGGTGACTGGAGCAAGGTCAGCAACGATGCCTTCAGAGAAATCGCTATGCGTATGGACACTACTAGCACCATCCAGCTGGCCTCATGCTCCAAGTAGTTGCGTCGCCAATTCGTCGGCAAAAAAGGTAGCAAATGCCCCAATGACGGCTGCGGGACATTGGTCGCCTCCCATGACTTCCTCAACCACAAGATGGCGTGCGAGCACGGCCCGTGAAACTGCACTGGCCTGGCTGCGAGTTCGCCGTCCCACCCACATCGCTCCTCGCTCACCTTGAAAAAACCCATTCGATTTAAGTGTAGAGTTTCCACTACGGCGAGGAACACATGTACATCTCTTGGCGTTTGTTGGTGCCTGGCTCATGGAGAGTAGAGACCATGGTATCCAGGGACGATGGTACATTGTTCACCGTGTGATTTGACATGCTCGACTATGGCTTCGTTGTATCCGTCCAGTGTGTTAGGTTGGTAGCGTGCTTGTTTCTGCGGTATGTGGTGGAGTTGCACTTTTATATACCTTCCATGATTGGAGAGGACCTGGAGGAGTTCACCAAAGATATCCTATTTTTGAGCTGAAGAGAAGCGCGTCACCGGCCACCATCAGGATTAGTAAAGATTACCGTAATTTCCTGATTAAGAAACATGATAGGTTCACACTAGATTACTCATTGTGCATCCACAATGTGGGAGATGGCAAATATGACCATCATGATTCTGATGATGATCTGCCGTTCAAGTTTGTTTAGATCAAACGCTGGAGATGATCTAGCATTTCCTTTGAAACATGCATCTATATTTTTTTCTTAGGTGTGCCTAGATCTTGGGTGCCCGAGAACTTCTTATGTATATTTAGCATGCTGCAATTTAGTCCACCGATTCTTTCTTCCTTTAGAAATCCCAGGTACATCTCTTAGCCGCTGTCGGCACCGCGCTCATCGAGAGTAGAGAACATTGGATCTGGGGATGATGGTACGGTGTTCGTTGTGCTATTTGACATACTCGAGTTGGGCGACATCATTGTATCTATCGTGTGCGTTAGGCCGGACGGGTTCTTGTCGCCCTTGTACAATGTGCAGTTCACCGTTTATCACCCATCAAAAGAGGCTAGGTTTTGGGAGGGTGTAGTGCGCAATTCCTTCACTCCTGGGAGCAGGGCAGTGCCTGGCATCATGAAGAAGGAAAAGAATTCCATGGTGGTGTACTATAAAACGTCTCAGATTACTACCCAAGGCATATATTACTCAATATGCATCCATCGCGAGGGAGAATTCCCAATTGA
>OU342742.1:457579131-457726052 GCA_910589775.1 Avena eriantha | reverse complement strand
AGTTTTAGGGTTTCGCGTCGGGCGGCGAGGAACTGGCGGTGCTGGGGCTTCTCCTCCGCGACGGCGTGTATGGGCGACGCAGCAGGGGGATATCCTCGATCTCCCAGACCACTTCCACGACAAGCTCGACGGCCGGAACGAGGAGATGGCGGCGGTAGTAGTTCGGCGGTGACTGGCGGCAGGTGGGGGGACGGTGGAGAATAAGGGGAAGAGGGGGTGCTCTGGGGCGGATCGGCGAGGCCAGAGAGGCGTGAGGAGGAGGGGAAAGTGAGGGGGAGAGGGAAGGCAGGGTGGGAGCGGGGGTAGATGGAAAAAAGGGGCTTCGGGCCCCTTTCCTCCTCCTCCCAAGCACGTGGGCGAGCAGGCTGGGGCTGGTCCTGGCGAGGTAGGGGTGGCTGCAGGTGGGGCTGGGGTGGCGCAGCTGCAGGTGGGGGCTGGTAGGAGGAAGAGAGAAGAGAGAAAGGAGATGGGAGTAGCTAGGGCTAGGTTAGATGGGGCTCGGGTTAGGGTTAGGGTTTTGTCTAGCTTAGAGAGAGAGCTAGGTCTAGCTAGGGTTGGGGCCAGCTAGAGAGAGGGGCTTGGCATGGAGGCCAATCTAGAGAGAGAGAGAGGAAGGTTTTAGAGTTAGGGTTTAGGAGAGGATTAGAGAGAGAGAGAACTAGATAGGTTAGATGTTTAGATATTTGAATTTATTTTGGTTTTCAGATATCATGTCAAGAAGGGACCCTAGTGCTTGAACTTGCATAAGCTAATGTGGAAAAGAAACTAGAAAGAAAGAGGAAGAAAAGAAGATGGTGAAATAGGCTCATATGACCACCCATGTAGATAAATAAAATAAAATGAATGTAAATGGTGTGTGGATAAAACCAACTCAAGTGGAGCATGGTGGAGGCTAGAATGATCATGAGGGGGAGGTGGAAAGAATTCCAAGAAAAGAAAAGAAATGAATTAAGGAATAGGCCTCATATGGTTCATGCATGGAGAATAAAATAAGAAGATAAAGAGAGGGGTGAGACTATGAGGAGGGTGTAATGGTGGTAGATGTTTCCCCAAGATAAGATCCACTAAAACAAAAGAAAACCCAATGAGGTGGAGGTGGTGTAGAGCTTGCATGACCCATGCAAAAATAATAATTGCCATTATTTATTTGGTGACAACAATAATAATATGATGGCATTATTCTTATGCATTTCCAAAAATGGAGATAAAACCAAGCACAAGAATTTAGAAGATTGATCCACCCCAACTACATGAGCTAGAATTAAAATGTCACAAGAAAAGAATACAAGCTCATGGTGAAGGGATGGTGGAATTATAAAGTGGTAGGTAGAAAGAAAGGTGGTGGAATGGAATAAAAGATATGCCCCAACTCAACTTGGGCATTTAGACAATATATCAATAGCCAAATATAATATCAGAAGCAAATACAATTAATAATGCATGTGAGAGAAGAACCAAAAGAAAAAGGGTTTTATATGATGCTCAAATGCAAGGTGGCATGATGGACATGAGCATGATATAATTATGATGCAACAATAATCACTATGGAGTAGCCAATATCTTACTAGGACAAGTAGCATTACAATTGTTAGACAATTGGGGTGCTACAACTCTCCCCCACCAAACAGGAATCTCGCCCCGAGATTCTAGGAAGAAAAAGACTCAAAGAGGGTAGGATACTTGGCATGGAGCTCATCTTCACGTTCCCAGGTTGCTTCATCAACGGAATGGTGCGACCACTGCACCTTGCAGAACTTGATGGACTTGTTGCGAGTCCTTCTTTCTGCGACTTCAAGAATTGTTGTGGGGTGTTCTTGATAAGACAGATCTTCTTGGAGATTGATGAGTTCATGGTCCACGGTCCTGCCGGGATCCTTGAAGCACTTCTTGAGTTGAGAGATGTGAAAAACATCATGGACTTTGAGTTGTTCAGGGAGCCTCAAGAGCATAAGCAACTTCTCCTCTTCTTCCACGAATTTTGAAAGGACCGATGTATCTAGGAGCCAGCTTTCCTTTGATACCAAAGCGATGTGTGCCTCTCATGGAGTGACACGGAGATAAACGAGATCACCAGGGACATACTCCATGTCCGTGTGCTTTCTGTCATAATTGCTCTTCTGGCGACTTTGAGCAATCTTCAGATTTTCAAGAATGATGTGAACTTTCTCCTCCGCTTGGAGTTACAATGTCGGGGCCAAACAATATTCTTTCACCTGCGCCCGACCAACCAATCGGAGTTCTGCATTTGCGACCATAGAGGGCCTCAAATGGTGCCATCTTTAGACTTTTCTGGAAGCTGTTGTTGTAAGAGAATTCAGCATAAGGAAGACATTCTTCCCACTTCATGCCGAAAGAGATAACGCAAGCACGGAGCATATCTTCTAGAATCTGATTGATCCTTTCAACTTGTCCTTGCGACTGAGGGTGGTAAGCTGTGCTGAAGTTTAACTTTGTTCCCAAAGCATTTTGGAAACTTCCCCAGAACTTGGAAGTGAAGATGCTTCCACGGTCTGAGCTGATCTCAAGAGGGACTCCATACAGAGAGACAATTCAGTTGATATAGAGTTCCGCCAATTGAATTGCAGAAATTGTTTCCTTGACTGGAAAGAAGTGAGCTACTTTGGAAAGCCTGTCAATGACAACAAAGATTGCATTGTTGCCTTTCTGCGAACTTGGAAAACCAGTGATGAAGTCCATCTCTACTTTCTCCCATTTCCATTCCGGAGGCTTCAATGGCTGTAGAAGACCGGAAGGTTTCTGATGGACAGCTTTAACTCTACGACAGACATCACACTCTGAGACATACTTGGCACAATATCGTTTCAAACCAGGCCACCAATATTGTGTTTTCAAGTCCATGTACATCTTAGTGCTGCCAGGGTGGATAGAAAGAACAGAATCATGCGCCTCCTTGAGAATTTGCTCTCTTAAACCCGGGTAGTTCGGAACAAACATCCGGTGTTCAAAGAAAAGAGTGCCTTGGTCATCTACATGGAAAGACTCATACTTCGGAAGTTGAATGTTGGAGATGATCTTTTTAGTGTAAGGGTCCCCAAGCTGAATGGAACGGACGTTTTCTTCCAAGAGAGGTGTTGCTAGAAGGTTCAGCAGATAACCTTGATCCACAATTTCAAGGTTGAGCTTGCGGAATTCCTCGCACAAGAGAGGTTGTTGTTCTTCCACCATGAGGTTGTTGACATAAGCTTTTCGGCTGAGAGCATCTGCCATGACATTAGCTTTGCCTGGGGTGTAGTTGATGGTCAAATCGAAATCATTGATTGTTTCGATCCACCTCCTCTGACGAAGGTTGAGATCAGGCTGTGTGAAGATATACTTCAGACTCTTGTGATCAGAAAAGATCTCACAACGGTTGCCCAGCAAGTAATGCCTCCATACTTTCAAAGCAAAGACAACTGCTGCGAGTTCGAGGTCATGTGTAGGATAGTTGATCTCATGCGTCTTCAACTGACGAGATGCATAAGCAACAACTTGCTTTTCTTGCATAAGGACCGCACCCAATCCTTGCAATGAAGCATCACAGAAAATCTGGAAAGGCTTTGATGTATCTGGAGGAACCAAGACTGGTGTGGAAGTGAGCTTCTCTTTGAGTGTTTCAAAGCTTGCTTGACATGCAGGAGTCCAAAGATATTTCTTGCCTTTCTTGAGGAGATCGGTAAGAGGCTTCGCAATCTTTGAGAAATTTTGAACGAAGCGACGGCAGTAACTGGCCAAACCAAGGAAACTCCGGACTTCTTTGACATTTATGGGTGGAAGCCAATCCATAATTGTCTTAATAGTTTCTGGGTTGACGGCAATGCCCTTGGCAGAGATAACGTGACCAAGGTAGGTGACTTGAGGCAGCCAAAACTCACACTTGGAGAACTTTGCATACAGGCGGTTCTCACGAAGCTTGCTTAGGACACAACGAAGGTGTTCTTCATGTTCTTCTTTTGACTTAGAATAGACTAGAATGTCATCCAGATAGACCACAACGAACTTATCAAGATACTCCATGAAAACCGAGTTCATAAGCCTCGAGAAGGTGGCAGGTGCATTGGTTAGACCGAAAGACATGACCGTGTACTCATACAGGCCATAGCGAGTGGTGAAAGCTGTTTTGGGAACATCTTCCTTGCGAATCTTGATTTGATGATAACCACTTCTCAAATCAAGCTTAGAGAATACCACAGCTCCGGCTAGCTGATCGAAGAGATCATTAATCCGCGGAAGGGGATATTTATTCTTGATTGTTTCAGCATTGAGTGCCCGATAGTCAACACAAAGTCTATCAGTCTTGTCTCGCTTCTTCACAAAGATGGTTGGAGTACCCCAAGAAGAAGTACTGTGCTGAATGAAACCCAACTTCTCTTGTTCATCCAACTGACGCTTAAGTTCAGCCAACTCAGCAGGACCATTTTATAAGGCCGCTTGGAAATAGGAGCGGTACCAGGTTCAAGTTCAATGACAAACTCAACCTCACGATCCGGAGGCATACCTGGTAACTCTTCAGGAAAGACATCTGGAAACTCACAAACTACAGGAACACTCTGAATACCTTCCATAGCATCATCATTCAAAGCCGCCAACGAATAAAGCTGAATTGCAGGAGTCAGACTTGCAGAATAGACTATATGACCTTCAGGAATTTTCAGAGAAACCGAACGTTCAGCACAATCAATCACAGCTGCATTTGCTGTCAACCAATCCATGCCCAAGATAACATCAATATCAGAATTGCCCAGAATAATTAAGGAAGCCAGAAATGAAGAACCACCAATCTCTACTTGATTGCCATGGCTGATATGAGCAGCCCTCATGTTTGACCCAGGAGATTGTACCACAAGACGGTGTAATAAAGGAACCATAGCTAGATCTTGCTCATGCGCAAACTTGTGAGAAACAAAAGAATGCGAAGCACCAGAATCAAACAAAACTCGTGCAGGAACTGAGTTAACAGGAAGCATACCCATCACAACTCCAGGAGCATGCTCAGCTTGAGCGGCGTTGACACAGTTGGCATGAGCAACCGTAGACCCAGGCTTAATGTTGATGTTGAGAGCCCGAGGTGGAGGTGCACGAATCATAGGAGCACTTGCCGCAGGTCTTGGAGGTGGTGGTGGAAGAGCTTTGTTGTTCATTGGACAATTCCATTGCTGATGGCCAGTGTTTCCACAAGTATAGCAAGAACCAGGTGGACATGGAGCAACGTAGCCAGGGACTCCGCCAGGTGCTCCAGGGTAGTTGTGGTTGTAGCCCCTGGGAGCCGCAGTGAAGGAGTTTGGTGGCCTTGGTGCGTAGCTTGAAGGTCTTGGTGGAGCAGGGAGCAACGGTGGGGTGTTAGGAACCCAGACACGACGCTTAGAAGGAGCTGTCATAGCAGAAGAGCTTGCTGTATCACGGCTGTGTTTCTTTGACTCCTCAAACACTTGCCTACTTGCTTCTTCCTGCAGAGCTCTGTGCTGAAGTTCCAGGAAAGATGCTGGCCTTGCATGAGTGATTGCCTATTTGATGGAAGCATTGAGGCCTTGCCGAAACCTCTTTTGCTTCTTCTTGTCATCAGAGATCTCATCGCCACCATAACGAGAAAGGTTCATGAAGTTTCTGATGTAGGTGTTGACATTGTCAGTGCCCTGCTTGAGGTTGAGAAACACTTCCTTCATCCGTTCCATGACAATTTCTGACAGATATTGCTCTTTGAAAGCAGCAGTGAATCGCTCCCAAGTAGGCTGAAAACCAGAAAGATCTGCCCTGAGGTAATTTTCCCACCAGAGAGCTGCATCTCCCTTCAGAAGGTGAGTAGCACACTTGACCCATTCTTTCTCGGGAACATCCGCAGTCATGAGCAACCTTGACACTTCACGAAGCCAATCATCCGCATCAAGTGGCTGATCAGACACCTCAAATTGACGTGGGTTGAACTTGAGAAAACTCTTGATGTCTCCTCGCTTGGGAGGTGGAGGTAGCGGAGCAAACTCATTCCTCCTCACACTTTCCTCGAAGCGCTGCTGGTTCTGCTGCATAGTGCCCAAAGCATTTGCAATACTTGCCAAAGCGGCCCCAAGTTCAGGTGGTATATCCTCCTCAGAACGGCGTGGTGGTGCCATCCTGTGATTGATATAAAACACAAGTCAGTACTATAATGGAGAATGATAATAATCCAAAATAGTACCAAAAGGGAATTAATCAAGATTAAAGAATGCAATTCACTGAGATGATATTAAAATATCAACAAAGTTCAAGGCAACTAGAAGATATTAAGCATAACACACACGACTGAACAAGGAGTGTGGTATACAAACTAACAACGAAAAATTTTCCGCAAATTTCGGCATTAAAATACCACTAAATGCGCAAAACCACTTAACGAATCAAGATTCACAACTCTACTAATTCAATATACACAAGCAAATGACAAAAGTAGTGGTATGGTCGCGACTCCATCCCGCACTCAAATCATTACTCCGCACATGAATCAGTAAAACATATCCCAACAACTTCTTCCTAAGATGAACCTAAAGATTGGTAGCTACGGAAAAGAACACCCCAACAAGATAACGTCGGATAACAAAGAGTAAGATGGATCGCATCGGTGTACAACGAATCAGAATAGATCGCGTCGGTTTACAAAGGACTGTCGGTAGGGAATGTACCAACAGTTGATAACCAAAAAGGCAGATGATGATAACATTTGGATGCAATAGATAGACAAGGAATTCACACACACACACAAACATAACCTATGGTACTACGGAACCCAGAACACGTGAATCCTAGTTTGAAGTTTAGAAGAGGATTGAAAACGTTACACTTCCTTACCAGAAAAGGGTGGGTGGGTGGGTAAGAAGAAAAATGGAAGCAATCTTACTCTCACGTTTGTTTTTCCTTAATATACATAACTACCAAAATATTTGCTAGACAGACAACGACCATTTTGGCTGAGACCCTGAAGGGCGGGATGGCTCTGATACCAATTGTAACTACCTCGGTGAATTACGCTCTTAGTTAATGCCTGGATGAACGAAAGTGGTTAAAATAGTACGGTGGGGCCCAGGGCCACTCACGGTAGACCTTTTGGCCGTCCTAACCACTTTCTGTCAACGGGACAAGAACGAGCGGCGTAATCGGCAGGCGAAGGGATCAAATACATACACAAATGAGTATGTATGCAAGCCACATACAACAGTACATCAGAGCCATTCCATCTAAAAGAAATAGAAATATTGCAACGCCATACGGCAAGATCCAAATATCCTAGATAGATATAATAATTTAGGATAGCTCCTCATACATCACACATCAGAGTGTCAGGCGGAAGCGGAAAACAAGATCCGAGTACGGATAAGAAGCAAGATGGCATATTATGCCCCATAAATAAACACATCCCGCCCACAGATCACACGGATCCCCGTTCCCGGAATCTCTACACCGAATGATCGTTGCCAACATCATCTGTCTCTTCCACCCAGTATCCATCTTGCGGGTACACCTGTTCATCTGAATCAAACAATTTATCGTGTGAGACCCTAGGGGTACTCAGCAAGTCTTAATGCCGCTAAAGGGGACGCAACCTGGGGTGACGCAATTGCAGCAAAAGATAATACCTATCAATTCTACAGATACTCACTAACCTTCCGCCTAACCAATGATAGACGGAAGTCCGTGAATTAAGATCAACAGTTATAACAGTATAATTAACAGATCCATCCTCCTCCTCGCTTACCAACGAGGAAGCGAACGGACAACCCCCATCATCCGTTGGTAGTTTTATTAACCATTCCATGAGTATTCCACTATTTACTAGTCAAGTACTTAGTCAAATTAAAAGCGGTACTTTAGTTATACTTGTCTATGATCGAGAAACTGTGCTCCAAGTCGTCCATAACCGCGGACACGGCTTTCAGAAAGATTTACCCTGCAGGGGTGCACGAATAGCAACGCACACTCGATCAACCTCGGAAAAACCAAAGCAAAACCCAACGAGGCATTCACGACAAAGCGATCACAGGATTCAGAAATATTTCAGGGGGCCACCCCATTAAGCTACCCGCAACGAAGTTGGCCAGCTCCGAGACGGACCCAAGGTTTGTGTGGACGGCGGTAAACGACTGGGAACCCGAAAATGTGACTGGGCTTGTCGATACAGCGAAAACGTGTCACGATCCAAAACAGTACAGGTGCTCCACGCACAATCTTAAATAAAGCAGTAACATGGCATAAGTACAGAATAGTAATAAAGCCCCAAACTAATTGTGGCCCCAAGAAATAAGAATGAATCAAGCTCTAGCTCAGGGGGGTCCATAAGGCCTCCCGGATGTGGATAGTGCGAATAAACAAGGAACAGGAATCAAGTACTCGAGGTCCTACGGGACACAAGTGAGCATGAAAAACCAAATAGCAGATATTTCTCACCGGTGCCTCTTTCATTAGTTATCCCATTACTACTCAGGTTATGTTGTTTAGGTACCTCGTTATCCATCCGACACTCACATACCCTAAGCATGCTTTTCTACGACTCGCATGGCTCAAACAACTCCTGTAGTAATGGCTCATGGGACCGGAACAGGCTTAATGTGGTTTAAAAGTAAAGGCTATGCAGTACTTGGGATTCAATTTAATGCAATCGCGACTCAATGATGCAAGAATAAGATAGAGGCAGTAGGTACTGTATGTATGCAAGCATGTGGTAGTGCTTGCCTGGCAGTTCAGTTGAAGCGAGAGATGGATCTGGGTAATACTCCTGTGAATCCTGGTAATTCTCCTGCGGGGCGTCTATTCGAAGAAGAACCAAACAAACAAGGGCCAACATAAATAAAGTGCGCAAGCATATAAATTGAAATGCAACAAGCAACCAAGCATGTCATGATGAATGATGCACAATTTGCATGGCATTTAAGTAGCATGGCAAAGGTGAGGTGTGGATACTATAAATAAAGCACTTTATTATTTATTTGCCCAAGTTTTATTGTCATAAACAGTTCAGAATTTAAATGTTGACATGATGCATGCTGCAATTCAGAACAAGGACTGCATAAATAGAATGGGCTCGTCGCGCTGATCGATTTAGACATATTATTTGCCAAATTTGGAATTATAAAACAAAAGTTATTAATTAACCAAGTAAAACGGCATTTTCTCGTAATTTTAATCAACTGGAAATTTAAAGTGTTCAAAATATATGTTGAAGGGCATATTTGACTTCCTCACCTTTTTGTGATTCCAAAACATATATTATTTGTATTATTTGGATTTGTATTTTGAAAATTATTTGAATCTGAAAAGAATTTGAATTTAAATAAATTTGAAAAGATTTGAATAAAAACAAACTCAGCGAAAAACTTTTTACACCCAGGCAATTCTAGCCACAGTCACTGATTGGTGGGCCTGGTGCTGACTGGCCACGCGCGCGGGAAAAACTTTTGTCACCGCAGGCTGGGCTAGCCCACAGAGACTGACAGGGTGGGGCCATCGGCTGAAGGCCCACGTGCCAGTGGAAAACCCCCAGCGGCTGACTGGTGGGGCGCCAGCTGGACCGCGGGTTGCGTCTGAGAAAACGGAGGGGTTTTCCTGCAAAACTTCCAGAGCGGCTGGCAGGTGGGGACACTAGGAGCGCGGGTTGCAGTAATTAAAAAGGGGAGGGGCTTTTTGCAAAACGACCACGCCCGGGGTACTGTTTATCGTTCTCCTCCGTCTGGCGGCAGGCACGTGCGCGGGCGGAGCGGGGATTCGATCCCGGTTCGCGGGAGTCCGCGTTGAGGAGGCTAACCGGTGCGGTGGTGCTAGGGGAGCTGCTAGGGAGGTGGACGCGGCCTAGATAGGGCGAGCGTGGCGCGGGAAAGTAGCAGATGCTGGCGGGCTCTGGCGCGCGGAGAGCGTTCGACCAAACGCACGGCGAGGCCAGAGTGATACGGCGAGGCGGAGGTTGTCAGGAAGAAGAAGATGCTCACCGCGGGCTCGCTGGTGGGCTTGGATCGGCGCGAGGAGCGGTGGATCGACGGCGAGGCTGGCGGCCGGAGTTTTAGGGTTTCGCGTCGGGCGGCGAGGAACTGGCGGTGCTGGGGCTTCTCCTCCGCGACGGCGTGTATTGGGCGACGCAGGGGGATATCCTCGATCTCCCAGACCACTTCCACGACAAGCTCGACGGCCGGAACGAGGAGATGGCGGCGGTAGTCGGCGGTGACTGGCGGTAGGTGGGGGCGACAGTGGAGAATACGGGGAAGGAGGGGGTGCTCTGGGGCGGATCTGGCGAGGCCAGAGAGGCGTGAGGAGGAGGGGAAAGTGAGAGGGAGAGAGGGAAGGCAGGTGGGAGCGGGGTAGATGGAAAAAGGGGCTTCGGCCCTTTCCTCCTTCCTCCTAAGCACGTGGGCGAGCAGGCTGGGGCTGGTCCTGGCGAGGTAGGGGTGGCTGCAGGTGGGGCTGGGGTGGCGCAGCTGCAGGTGGGGCTGGTAGGAGGAAGAGAGAAGAGAGAAAGGAGAGGGAGTAGCTAGGGCTAGGTTAGATGGGGCTCGGGTTAGGGTTAGGGTTTTGTCTAGCTTAGAGAGAGAGCTAGGTCTAGCTAGGGTGGGGCCAGCTAGAGAGAGGGGCTTGGCATGGAGGCCAAGCTAGAGAGAGAGAGAGAGGAAGGTTTTAGAGTTAGGGTTTAGGAGAGGATTAGAGAGAGAGAGAGAGAACTAGATAGGTTAGATGTTTAGATATTTGAATTTATTTTGGTTTCAGAGATCATGTCAAGAAGGACCCGAGTGCTTGAACTTGCATAAGCTAATGTGGAAAAGAAACTAGAAACAAAGAGGAAGAAAAGAAGATGGTGAAATAGGCTCATATGACCACCCATGTAGATAAATAAAATAAAATGAATGTAAATGGTGTGGATAAAACCAACTCAAGTGGAGCATGGTGGAGGCTAGAATGATCATGAGGTGGAGGTGGAAAGAATTCCAAGAAAAAGAAAAAGAAATGAATTAAGGAATAGGCCTCATATGGTTCATGCATGGAGAATAAAATAAGAAGATAAAGAGAGGGGTGAGACTATGAGGAGGGTGTAATGGTGGTAGATGTTTCCCCAAGATAAGATCCACTAAAACAAAAGAAAACCCAATGAGGTGGAGGTGGTGTAGAGCTTGCATGGCCCATGCAAAAATAATAATGCCATTATTTATTTGGTGACAACAATAATAATATGATGGCATTATCCTTATGCATTTCCAAAAATGGAGATAAAACCAAGCACAAGAATTTAGAAGACTGATCCACCCCAACTACATGAGCTAGAATTAAAATGTCACAAGAAAAATAATTACAAGCTCATGGTGAAGGGATGGTGGAATTATAAAGTGGTAGAAAGAAAGGTGGTGGAATGGAATAAAAGATATGCCCCAACTCAACTTGGGCATTTAGACAATATATCAATAGCCAAATATAATATCAAGAAGCAAATACAATTAATAATGCATGTGAGAGAAGAACCAAAAGAAAAAGGGTTTTATATGATGCTCAAATGCAAGGTGGCATGATGACATGAGCATGATATAATTATGATGCAACAATAATCTCTATGGAGTAGCCAATATCTTACTAGGACAAGTAGCATTACAATTGTTAGACAATTGGGGTGCTACAATGTCTATGGTGGATCCATATGTGGTTTGTGAAAAGAACACACATGCAATGACTCTAGCTGTGGTTTATGAAAAGAACACACATCCAATGACTCTAGTTGGGGTTTACGAAAAGAACACACATGCAATGACTCTGGTGGATCCATATGTGGTTTGTAAAAAGAACACACATCCAATGACTCTAGTGGATCCATATGTGGTTTGTGAAAAGAACAGACATGCAATGACTCTAGTGGATTCATATGTGTTTTAGGAAAGGAACAAACATTTAATGACTCTGGTGGATCCATATATGGTTTGTGGAAAGAACACAGATGCAATGATTCTCGTGGATCAATATGATTTGTGAAAAGAACACACATGCAATGACTCTAGTGGATCCATATGTGGTTTTTGAAAAGAACAGACATGCAATGACCCTGATGGATCCATATGTGGTTTGTGAGAAGAATAGACATGCAATGACTCTAGTTGTGGTTCATGAAAATAACACACATGCAATGACACTGGTGGATCCATATCTGGTTTGTGCAAAAACAATCATGCAATGACACTAGGGGATCCATATGTGGTTAATGAATAGAACACACATGCAATGACACTCGTGGATCCATATGCGGTTTATGAAAAGAACATACATTTCAATCACACTAGTGGATCCACGTGGTATGTGAAAAGAACACAAATGCAAATGACTGTAGTGGATCCATGTGGCTTATGAAAACAACAGACATGCAGTGACACTGGTGGATCCATATGTGGTTTATGAAAATAACACACATGCAATGACTCTAGCTATGGTTAATGAAAAGAACACACATGCAAAGACACTAGGGGATCCATATGTGGTTTATGAAAAGAACACACATGCAATGACTCTGGTGGATCCATATGTGGTTTATGAAAATAAGACACATGAAATGACTCTAGCTATGGTTAATGAAAAGAAGACACATGCAATGACACTAGGGGATCCATATGTGGTTTGTGAAAAGAACACACATGCAATGACTCTGGTGGATCCATATGTGGTTTATTAAAAGAACAGACATGCAATGACTCTAGCTATGGTTTATGAAAAAGAACACACATTTCAATGACACTTGGGGATCCATATTTGGTTTGTGAAAAGAACACACATGCAAATGACTCTAGTGGATCCACGTGGTTTATGAAAAGAATAGACAGGCAATGACTCTAGTGGATACATATGTGTTTTAGGAAAAGATGTTGGGAATATGCCCTAGAGGCAATCATGAATGATGATATTCCTGTGTATTCATAAGGTTATGGTCCATGTATGAACTTCTGATATGTATCATCGAATATGTGATTTGATTGTGGAACTACATATTCATGGTGTTCATACTAATTGTCCTTGGTCATTGAGGTTGTGCTGGACACACAACTTAGACCAATGTGAAAGTCGGCAAATGACTAGGTTTCACTTGTCATGGGCATGGAGATGCTATTCCGACTTACACGGATTCGGCTAAAGAGTTTAGCGAGTCGGACTGACCCATATTGAGATTCAACGAACAAGTCGTCATTTGCATGTCTCAATCAATGTAATCCTTAGACCTGAGGTTATTGCACAATCCGAGTTGAGGATCTCCGACTTAGGTTCTGTCAAACGATGTTCCGTCATTGGGCAGTTATAAAGGCGGAGTTCGGGTCGTCTGAGAATCAAGCTGCGTGATGTGAATAACCAAGACATGATTTTGCCCCTCCATCCGGAGAGATATTCGCTGGGCCCTCTTGGAAGATATGATTCTGAAAGCATGGCCATGCGCGTCACGGTTAAGTGTTAACCGAGGCAGCCAACTAAGAGTTAGTCGGATGAATCACTTATCTTGGATCGTGAAAGAGAGTCGGTCTATTTAAGGGATGACGATCATTCGCCTATAGTCCGACAAAGTATATCGTGAGGTAAAAGGGACTTAGATGAAAGTCGCATTGGAAGGTATGTCGTCATGACTTATTGGTACTTGGGAGTTGGCACGTTCTGCTAGGAGCCGCTACCAACTGATCGATCATGAGTGAGACTCCGAATCGTGTCCGGGTTACCATGAGCCTGTCGGGTCACACACTTAAGAGCGGGAGCAAGTTTGGGTTATACCCAAACAGGAAACCTATTTGGGTTGGACCCAAATAGATACATGGACTTAGTCAGCAAGTGAGACTTGTAGTGGCTAATATAGGCCTTTTTAGTGAATGGGCCACAAGTGAGTGGAGCCCACTTTCACTCCCTATATAAGCTGGGGCGCAAGTGCTTAGAGCACAAGGTTAGGTCACTCCATGTGTTGGAAACCCTAGCCCTAGTGTAACACCCTCAAGTCAGCCCTATGTAAGTTTTAGCCCTTTCCGCCAAACCCGCATAGAAATGATTCAAGGACACCCACCAGGCACTTTCGTGCGGGTGGAAAACGAAGTAATACCATTACACAACAGTCCTTGATGGGACCCACAGAACAGATATATATACAATAGTGACTCAACGAGTCAAGAATACAGATGTACTATACAAAGATCCAAATCACCTTGAAAATGATAGAGCGTCCGACTACGGACAAGATGCAAATGGGGCTAAGAGCCCTGAAGAATAACCAATGGCGTCCATAACCCTGCCCAGGCAAAGCCGGAAGGGTAACCCTGCTAACGACGTCAATCTCAAACCTGATAAAACAAAAGGGGTGCCGACAAAGGGGCTAGAATTACTAAGGCTAGTACACGGCGAGGCTAGAATTCGGCGGCTCTCGCCTACATAGGTATGGTTGGCTGAAGCGGCAGCGTAGCAGAACTAAACAACCTATAGAGACTCGATACAACTGGCGGTTATCAGAGAGGGATAAGAAAGACCTATTCAGATCCAACCTGAAGCTAACACCAAACAAACCCATCCTAGTATTTCCCCCTCGATACCAAACAAGGAAGTCGGACCAAAGAACTCACACAATTTGCAATTTTTACTCATTTCATTACAGTTGCAGCAATTACTAATCAGATATAGATAGCATGAGTCATCCTGATAGCATAAGTAGTGGGCAGTTTTAATCACCATTCCGTTGTAGTTGGAACATTTACTAGTCAGATATATTAGTCCTGACGAATCCCAAAACCCAGCAGTTGTTGGCACTTTTAATGTCCATTCCGTTATAGCTGAATCTGATTTCTAGTCATGTATTAAGTCAAATTTATAACACTACTTTAGTTATGCTTGTCTATGATCGAGATACTGTGCTCCAAGTCGTCCGTAACCGCGAACACGGCTTTCAGAAAGTTTTACCCTGCAGGGGTGCACAAATAGCAACACACACTCGATCAACCTCGGAAAAACCAACTCAAAACCCAACGAGGCATTCACGACAAAGCGATCACAGGATTCATAAAATATTTCAAGGGGCCACCCCACTAAGCTACCCGGAACGAAGTTGGCCGGCTCCGGAATGGACCCAGGGTTTGCGTCAATGGCTGTAAACGACTAGGAACCCGAAAGTGTGACTGGGCTTGTCGATACCGCGAAAACACTCCGCATCCAAAACAATACAGGTGCTCCACGCACAATCTTAAATAAAGCAGTAACATGGCATAAGTACAAGATAGTAATAAAATCCCAAACTAGTTTGTGGCCCCAAGAAATAGAAATGAATCAAGCTCTGGCTCAGGGGGGTCCACGGCCTCCCGGATGTGGATAGTGCGAAAAATCAAGGAACATGCATCAAGTACTTGGGGTCCTACGAGACACAAGTGAGCGTGGAAGAACCAAATAACATCTACTGCCCACCGATGCCTCTGCATTAGTTATATCTAGCATTTTAATAGTTGTATTTAAAGTCATGATCATCTCCACCACAAACATCTTTCAGCATTCCAACAACTGTGGTACTTGACAACACGAGATCACACCTGAGCAAGCGACTACGACTCGCAAGGCCTACTATCTACCAAACACAGGTAATAGGAGGTGTCCAAGGCAATATAGAGGCTGCACGAAACATAACTGGTGCACGGAAACTAAAGCATCGCGACACGGATAGCAATAGATCAACAGGAGGAAATAAAGACTATAAATGCAAAATAGGTAGAAGGGGATGAGATGCTCGCCTGGGAAACACTGCCGGAGATTCATATCCGAAGAACTTGTTGATACTCGCATCCACTCATCGGTCTAATCCGCGAAGAAGCAAACACTAGCAGAAACACCGGATGCAATATTTCATACTACGGCAGAAGATCCGGCATGCCTATGATATGATGCATGGCATGGCACAGATGCGGTGCAACTAGGGAATATTAAGCGGAACCGGGGTCCCAATAATTAATTACACGGTTCAAGTTATTTAACTACCCCGCAATTTAAATGTTGTGTTAACAAGGCAACATGGCATCGGTTCCCTACACAAATTTAAATAAAGACAATATAAGACTAGAAAAGCTCTCATATAGTCTCCATATTTAATTTAGGTGAATCATCGAAATACCCTCAAGCACCCACAATATGTATGCAAACATGCTAAAATAATATGCAACAAGTTTATGTCATATATTATAAAAATAGGGGTCTCGGAAAGGGGATCACATTGGGGAAACGGCTTCGTGGTCTCGGGGTTCGACGGGGATCGGTCTTCGGCTCCGTAACGGGGCTCCAGGATCTGTGGGGAGATCTTGGCGTCCGAGGTCTCGTCGAGATCGGTCTTCGAGGTTAGGCTTCAGATCGGAGAACGGTCTTGGCGGCGATGAAGAAGATCATGTCATTCCGTGTGGCGATTTGGCGGTCATCGGGTCCGGACTTCGCCTCCGGGAACGGGTCTTCAGGGTCTCCACGAACTTGGTGTCTGGGCATCATCGATGTACTTGTCCGACTTGTAGCCCTTGTCCGCCGGGTATTGCAGCATCACACTATTGCCTTGTCGAGCAACAGATAGCTAAAACACCACCAACGTCTTAGCACCAAAACAACATGTCTACCTGTGACTAGGCTACGTGGTAACTCCCACAACACCCAGCAACAACAACAAAACAAGAGGGCATGCGGCGGCGTGCTTGCCGGAGTTGGGAGATGGTGCGACGAAGGCTCGCACGGGACATGGTCGGGGTTGACGGGAGGCGGCGGCGCTCGGGGCAGAGCCCGCTGGCGGAGGAGCGGGGGCCGCAGGGCGAGGTTGTGCAACGACCTGGAGGTGCGGGGCCGGCGAGGCAGGAGACCACGGCTGCAGGTTATAGACCAGCAGGAGAGGCGGCCGGCTCGGAAGGAGGCGGAGAGGAGGCGGCCTCGCTGGGGAACGTGAGCCGGCGACGGAGCTCGAGGAGGATACGCCATGGTGGTGCAGGGTACCGCGGCTCGACGGCGACGAGGTCAGGCAGAGACGGGCGCAGGGGCATCGCGGCGGTTGTCTCCTGGCAGCGGTGTCGATCCAGGACAGAGATGGGGCAGGGTGGCGGTTGTTGGCGGCGGAGGAGGACCTCGCGGCGGACACGGAAGGGGTGGGGGAGCTCGAGCAGGAAGGCGGCGAGGATGACGATGGACATGCAGCAGCGGCGCGCGAGTGGAGGGGAGGGGTGACGAGGAGGCGGAGTCGGCCGGCGTGGCAAGCAGCGTTGGTAGCGGCGGCGGAAGGGGAAGGTCGCGGTGTAGGTGGGGAGCAGAGGCTGTGATCCGCGGCGGCAAGATGCGGTCAAGGTCAAGCCGGAGAGAGGCGGCGGCAGAGAAGATCGAGTGGTGTTGGTGGAGGAGATGGCGGCGGAGGATGCCGGCGAGCGGGAGGAAGAGAGAGAGGAGCGGTCGCGTGCAGGAAAGAGAGAGGGAGAGGTATACGCGCGTGGTGGGGACGCATGGGGCCACGCGGTCGCGTGCGTGTGCATGGGCGGGTTGGGCCGGTGATAGGTGAGGAGTGGGGCTGCGCGCCCAGGCGGGGTGGGGTTCGATCTCAGGTGGCGTTGGGGTGTGGGCAGGGGGTGAGGTGGCCTGATCTGATTGGGCAGAGTGAGGTGGCGGCTGGGCCAGGGTGGCGGCGGTGGAGAGAGGGAGGGGTTGGTCGGTGTGGGGAGACTGGGTCAGCGGGGTGGGGCTGTGGTCGGCTGAGGGTTGGGATAGAATAGGGTTGGATTAGGGTTAGGTCTAGGTAGATTTAGTTTTAGGGTTTTGGAGGTGGCCGGCCGGGCTTTCGGGCCTGACGGGCTGCCTCCTAAAAATAATGAAATTAAGTTATTTATTTCAAACAAGGCTTTTAGAAGCTCTTTGTAGACGAAACGAAATAATCCGGACAAGCCCGGGTTTTATAGTTTGAATAAAAGACGAGGCGTTTAGAAAAGAAAACCAGGCTTTTCGACAATAGTCTTCAAAGAAACCATGCATGATGATGACGATGCTCAAATGCAACGTGGCATGATGACATGAGCATGCGGTCATGATCATGCAATGCACAAAAACAACGCGATTTTCTAGTAGAGGTTTTTGCGGGGCGCCACACCCAGTCCGTCCTGTCGCCGCCGTACCGGACCTAGAAGTCCATCGCCAGCGATCCTCCTCGTACGTGTGGATACCGGCGGAGGTGCTGTACGTTTAGCACTTTGACGATCGTGAAGAAGGATCGGATCGTGGATCGTGGAACCGGAGCGGATCGCAAGGACTGCACTTCATCAAGCGACGTGCTTCATTAATCCCGCAACTGCGCGTCTAGTGGTAATTCTCGTGGCCTTCTACCTGAGCTGGATCTTGGGATCACCGCGTAGGGAAATTTTTTTGTTTATCTCTACGTGGCCCAACAAAAGAACACACATGCAATGACTCTGGTGGATCCATATGTGGTTTGTGAAAATAACACACATGCAAATGACTCTAGTGGATCCATGTGGTTTCTGAAAATAACAGACATGCAATGACTATGGTAGATCCATATGTGGTTTATGAAAAGAATAGACATGCAATGACTCTAGTGGATCCATATGTGGTTTGTGAAAAGAACACACGTTCCATGACTCTAGTTGTGGTTTATGAAAAGAACACACATCCAATGACTCTAGCTGTAGTTTATGAAAAGAATACACATGCAATGACTCTGGTGGATCCATATGTGGTTTGTGAAAAGAACACACATGCAATGACTCTAGTGGATCCATATGTGGTTTTTGAAGAACATACATGCAATGAATCTAGTGGATCCACATGTGTTTTAGGAAAAGAACACACATGCAATGACTCTAGTGGATCCGTATGTGGTTAGTGAAAAGAATACACATGCAATAACTGTAGATGTGGTTTATGAAAAGAACACACATTCAATGACTCTAGCTGTGGTTTATGAAAAGAACAGACATGCAATGACTCTAGTGAATCGATATGTGGTTTGTGAAAAGAACACACATGCAATGACTCTAGTGGATCTATATGTTGTTCGTGAAAAGAACAGACATGCAATGACTCTGGTGGATCCATATGTGTTTTAGGAAAAGAACACACATGCAATGACTAGTGGATCCATATGTGGTTTGTGAAAAGAACACACATGCAATGACTCTAGTGGATCCATGTGGTTTATGAAAATAACAGACATGCAATGACTCTGGTGGATCCATATGTGGTTAATTAAAAGAACACACATGCAATGACTCTGGTGGATCCATATGTGTTTTTGGAAAAGAACACACATGTAATGTCTCTGGTGGATCCATATGTGGTTTGTGAAAAGAACACACATGCAATGACTCTAGCTGTGGTTTATGAAAAGAACACACATCCAATGACTCTAGCTGTTTTTTATGAAAAGAACACATATGGAATTACTCTGGTGGATCCATATGTGGTTTCTGAAAAGAACACACATGCAATGACTCTAGTGGATCCATATGTGGTTTGTAAAAAGAATAGACATGCAATGACTCTAGTGGATTCATATGTGTTTTAGGAAAGGAACAAACATTTAATGACTCTGGTGGATCCATATATGGTTCGTGAAAAAAAGACAGATGCAATGATTCTGGTGGATCCATATGGTTTGTGAAAAGAACACACATGCAATGACTCTAGTGGATCCATATGTGGTTTGTGAAAAGAACAGACATGCAATAACTCTGATGGATCCATATGTGGTTTGTGAGAAGAATAGACATGCAATGACTCTAGTTCTGGTTCATGAAAATAACACACATGCAATGACACTAGTGGATCCATATCTGGTTTGTGAAAAGAACAAACATGCAATGACACTAGGGGATCCATATGTGGATAATGAATAGAACACACATGCAATGACACTGGTGGATCCATATGCGGTTTATGAAAAGAACATACATTTCAATGACACTAGTGGATCCACGTGGTATGTGAAAAGAACACAAATGCAAATGACTGTAGTGGATCCATGTGGTTTATGAAAAGAACAGACATGCAGTGACTCTGGTTGATCCATATGTGGTTTATGAAAAGAACACAGATGCAATGACTCTGGTGGATCCATATGTGGTTTATGAAAATAACACACATGCAATGACTCTAACTATGGTTAATTAAAAGAACACACATGCAAGAACACTAGGGGATCCATATGTGGTTTATGCAAAGAACACACATGCAATGACTCTGGTGGATCCATATGTGGTTTATGAAAACAACACACATTCAATGACTCTAGCTATGGTTAATGAAAAGAACACACATGCTATGACACTAGGGGATCCATATGTGGTTTGTGAAAAGAACACACATGCAATGACTCTGGTGGATCCATATGTGGTTTATTAGAAGAACAGACATGCAATGACTCTAGCTATGGTTTATGAAAAGAACACACATTTCAATGAAACTAGGGGATCCATATGTGGTTTGTGAAAAGAACACACATGCAAATGACTCTAGTGGATCCACGTGGTTTATGAAAAGAATAGACAGGCAATGACTCTAGTGGATCCATATGTGTTTTAGGAAAAGAACACACATGCAATGACTCTGGTGGATCCATATGTGGTTTATGAAAAGAACACACATGCAAATGACTCTACTAGATCCATGTGGTTTCTGAAAAGAACAGACATGCAATGACTTTGGTAGATCCATATGTGGTTTATGAAAAGAAAAGACATGCAATGACTCTAGTGGATCCATATGTGGTTTGTGAAAAGAACACACGTTCAATGACTCTAGTTGTGGTTTACGAAAAGAACACACATCCAATGACTCTAGCTGTGGTTTATGAACAGAACACACATCCAATGACTCTGGTGGATCCATATGTGGTTTGTGAAAGGAACACACATTCAATGACTCTAGTGGATCCATATGTGGTTTGTGAAAAGAACATACATGCAATGACTCTACTGGATCCACATGTGTTTTTGGAAAAGAACACACATGCAATGACTCTAGTGGATCCGTATGTGGTTAGTGAAAAGAATACACATGCAATAATTGTAGATGTGGTTTATGAAAAGAACACACATTCAATGACTCTAGCTGTGGTTTATGAAAAGAACAGACATGCAATGACTCTAGTGAATCGATATGTGGTTTGTGAAAAGAACACACATGCAATGACTCTAGTGGATCTATATGTTGTTCGTGAAAAGAACAGACATGCAATGACTCTGGTGGATCCATATGTGTTTTAGGAAAAGAACACACATGCAATGACTAGTGGATCCATATGTGGTTTGTGAAAAGAACACACATGCAATGACTCTAGTGGATCCATGTGGTTTATGAAAATAACAGACATGCAATGACTCTGGTGGATCCATATGTGGTTAATTAAAAGAACACACATGCAATGACTCTGGTGGATCCATATGTGTTTTTGGAAAAGAACACACATGTAATGTCTCTGGTGGATCCATATGTGGTTTGTGAAAAGAACACACATGCAATGACTCTAGCTGTGGTTTATGAAAAGAACACACATCCAATGACTCTAGCTGTTTTTTATGAAAAGAACACATATGGAATTACTCTGGTGGATCCATATGTGGTTTCTGAAAAGAACACACATGCAATGACTCTAGTGGATCCATATGTGGTTTGTAAAAAGAATAGACATGCAATGACTCTAGTGGATTCATATGTGTTTTAGGAAAGGAACAAACATTTAATGACTCTGGTGGATCCATATATGGTTCGTGAAAAAAAGACAGATGCAATGATTCTGGTGGATCCATATGGTTTGTGAAAAGAACACACATGCAATGACTCTAGTGGATCCATATGTGGTTTGTGAAAAGAACAGACATGCAATAACTCTGATGGATCCATATGTGGTTTGTGAGAAGAATAGACATGCAATGACTCTAGTTCTGGTTCATGAAAATAACACACATGCAATGACACTAGTGGATCCATATCTGGTTTGTGAAAAGAACAAACATGCAATGACACTAGGGGATCCATATGTGGATAATGAATAGAACACACATGCAATGACACTGGTGGATCCATATGCGGTTTATGAAAAGAACATACATTTCAATGACACTAGTGGATCCACGTGGTATGTGAAAAGAACACAAATGCAAATGACTGTAGTGGATCCATGTGGTTTATGAAAAGAACAGACATGCAGTGACTCTGGTTGATCCATATGTGGTTTATGAAAAGAACACAGATGCAATGACTCTGGTGGATCCATATGTGGTTTATGAAAATAACACACATGCAATGACTCTAACTATGGTTAATTAAAAGAACACACATGCAAGAACACTAGGGGATCCATATGTGGTTTACGCAAAGAACACACATGCAATGACTCTGGTGGATCCATATGTGGTTTATGAAAACAACACACATGCAATGACTCTAGCTATGGTTAATGAAAAGAACACACATGCTATGACACTAGGGGATCCATATGTGGTTTGTGAAAAGAACACACATGCAATGACTCTGGTGGATCCATATGTGGTTTATTAGAAGAACAGACATGCAATGACTCTAGCTATGGTTTATGAAAAGAACACACATTTCAATGAAACTAGGGGATCCATATGTGGTTTGTGAAAAGAACACACATGCAAATGACTCTAGTGGATCCACGTGGTTTATGAAAAGAATAGACAGGCAATGACTCTAGTGGATCCATATGTGTTTTAGGAAAAGAACACACATGCAATGACTCTGGTGGATCCATATGTGGTTTATGAAAAGAACACACATGCAAATGACTCTACTAGATCCATGTGGTTTCTGAAAAGAACAGACATGCAATGACTATGGTAGAGCCATATGTGGTTTATGAAAAGAAAAGACATGCAATGACTCTAGTGGATCCATATGTGGTTTGTGAAAAGAACACACGTTCCATGACTCTAGTTGTGGTTTACGAAAAGAACACACATCCAATGACTCTAGCTGTGGTTTATGAAAAGAACACACATCCAATGACTCTGGTGGATCCATATGTGGTTTGTGAAAAGAACACACATTCAATGACTCTAGTGGATCCATATGTGGTTTGTGAAAAGAACATACATGCAATGACTCTACTGGATCCACATGTGTTTTTGGAAAAGAACACACATGCAATGACTCTAGTGGATCCGTATGTGGTTAGTGAAAAGAATACACATCCAATAATTGTAGATGTGGTTTATGAAAAGAACACATATTCAATGACTCTAGCTGTGGTTTATGAAAAGAACAGACATGCAATGACTCTGGTGGATCCATATGTGGTTTGTGAAAAGAACACACATGCAATGACTCTAGTGGATCCATATGTGGTTTCATGAAAAGAATAGACATGCAATGACTCTAGTGGATCCATTTGTGTTTTAGGAAAAGAACACACATGCAATGACTCTGGTGGATCCATATGTGTTTTGTGAAAAGAACACACATGCAATGACTCTTGTGGATCCATATGTGTTGTAGGAAAACAACGCACATGCAATGACTCTAGTGGATCCATATGTGGTTTGTGAAAAGAACACACATGCAATGACTCTAGTGGATCCATGTGGTTTATGAAAAGAACAGACATACAATGACTCTAGTGGATCCATATGTGTTTGAGGAAAATAACAGACATGAAATGACTCTGGTGGATCCATATTTGGTTTGTTAAAAGATCACACATGCAAATGACTCTAGTGGATATATGTGGTTTATGAAAAGAGCAGACATGCAATGACTCTGGTGGATCCATATGTGGTTTATGAAAAGAACACACATGCAATAACTCTTATGGATCATATGTGGTTTATGGAAAGAACACACATGCAATAACTCTAGCTATGGTTTATGAAAAGAACACACATGCAATAACTCTAGCTATGGTTTATGAAAATAACACACATGCAATGACACTAGGGGATCCATGTGTGGTTTGTGAAAAGAACACACATGCAATGACTCTGGTGGATCCATATGTGGTTTATGAAAAGAATAGACATGCAATGACTCTAGGTGTGGTTTATGAAAAGAACACACATGCAATGACACTAGGGGATCCATATGTGGTTTGTGAAAAGAACACACATGCAATGACTCTGGTGGATCCATATGTGGTTTGTGAAAAGAACACACATGCAATGACTCTAGCTATGGTTTAGGAAAAGAACACACATCTAATGACTCTTGCTGTGGTTTATGAAAAGAACCCACCTACAATGACTCTGGTGAATCGATATGTGGTTTGTGAAAAGAACACACATATAATGACTCTAGTGGATCCATATGTGTTTTTGAAAAGAACAGACATGTAATGACTCTGGTGGATCCATATGTGTTTTAGGAAAAGAACACACATGCAATGACTCTGGTGGATCCATATGTGGTTTGTGAAAACAACACACATGCAAATGACTCTATTGAATCCATGTGGTTTATGAAAAGAACAAACATGCACTACAAAAAAGTTGGCTTTTACAACGGACGATTTTCGTGGTTGAAGGCCCGTTTTTCGTGGCTAAAAAGTCTTCTACGAGGGATGCCCTTCATGGTAAAAGCCCTGTCACAAAAGAATCTACCATGTTTTTTTATGACCATGACGGATCACACCCTTCAGCCACGAAAACTTGTTCCGTCATAGATCTGTTCGCCACCTGCGTTGACTACTGAAGTCATACAAAAATGCCACGCGGCACCCACTGTTAACGGCTCGTTACCGTCGTTAACGGTCATAGACTCCTAGCCCAGACAAGGCTTGCTAATTGTTAAGTGGGTCGGCCACTAGGAGATCCCAATAAGATTATGGCCCTTTACTCTCACGACGTGTAGTGTTTGACGTGGGCCATTAATGAACCCTTCTAGGGTCTGTATGGTTTCAGGCACGCTACAGTTTCGGCCTAAAGAAGGCCCACTTTGGTAGAATAATATACGGCCCATTAGGGGCCTGCGCTAGAAGGTCAGGCACTGTTAAGGCCTGAAGACAACCCGTTACTGTTCCTACGGCCGTGGAGTCCGCTCCTGTTCTACCCATTTACTGTTATGGCCTTTTACATTTCTAGGTTGCCAGTGTTAGGATCGTTTACTGTTCTGACCTTTTACTGTTCTAGTCTTCTACTTTTCTGACCGTTAACTATTTAGGCCTTTTGCTCTTATGGCCTTTTACTGTTCATGCCATTTACTGTTTAGGCCTTTTACTCTTCAAACCGTTTTACTGTGCGGGCCCTCTACTGCGTGGGCTTTTTACGGTTTAGGCCTTTTACTGTTTCAGCTCTTCACTGTTTAGGTATATCAATATTCGGGCCCATTACAGTTCGGGCCATTTACTATTCTCTCCTATTGCTGTTTAGCCCTATACATTTTCAGGGCCTTGGTAACTTATGAGGCCCACCAATATACTGACCTGCCACTTATGGCCTTTTAGTGTTTACTTGGCCCATCTGCTGGCTAGCATATTTGGTATTCTATAACTATGGCAAAATTCTGGTTTTAAACAGTCCATTAATATTTCCGCCCGCTAATGGCTGCGCTAGGATCACCCTATTACATCAATAGATATTTTTTGAAATTTATTACGTACCAGACTTTCAACAAAAACAAGATGAAGCATTACAGAGACATCGCGTGACATATGTTGGAACAGGGTTTCTACTACGGAGCTTACATCCTCATACAAGTAACAACTGACATACCATGACAGATGCAGAAGAGATTACCAAGTAGAAGGTCCGTCAAATCTTGTTGATCTTTCAGTTCTTGTATCTGTTCACGTGTAATCGTGATTATTCCATCTATTTGCTCTGTTCCTTTTTCAATTAAATCAATTGTTTGGAGTGCAGCTGTAACGCCTCTTTCTGCTAGAAAAATTGAAACCGTGGGCCGATGCAAGCAATAATCACTGTCACTACTGCTTTGTGAAATGACCTCAATACTTAACGTAGGATTCCTCCCTTCTGCCCCCATAGCTTCATGTGCAGCCTGAAACAAAGAAAACAAGTCAGCACAGCGTACCAGCTAACTGGTGGCCATCTTATATGTAAAATAATTCAAATTCATCATTGGCTAGGAACAATTAATGATGTGCCTCGTACATCTATTTCTGGAATAACAGGAACTATCGATGTCCAGGACCGATGCATACATGTGCCAGTATCATAGCCACTTTGGAAGAAATACTACAGGTTATTTGCATGCTGAAACTAAGACATATTAAGTTAGAGAAACAAAGCAGGCAAAAAAACACCATTTTTGTTGTCAAAGAATTTCACAATTGGCATTTTCCTAATATAACAAATCAAGCCATCAACATGTGTGTCTCATGCAGACTATCTGAACTAGTGTGGTAATGAATGTAGGGAATCAAGCAACTCGACTCTGTCTCTCATAAACTAATCATATCACTGCATAACAGAAATATAACAAAAATAGGTGCATGAGATTCCTTCAGCTGCTTAGAACTCGTCGGGAAAACAAAGCATTAACCTAAAATATAAGAATAGCGTTTAAAAATGTTCTATAGTATGAACTAGCCAAAAAAGTGACCTACAACCATAGGTGGCATTGCTTTAATCATCAGACAACTATGATAGTATCTTGGAAAAACAAGCAATAGACCAAGTGTCTTAAATAGACTACCAGAATCATTTCAGGCAAACAAGATATTAACCATTCCTTTTCAGTATCCAAATCATTCAAATATTTTGATCGTCGCGCCAGTAAATAAAAAAAGAAGAGGTCATTTGCTGCCAAAACAATAGTTGGATGCATCCAAAAAGTAGCACAAACCTTCTTTGTAATGCCTACAGCTATTGTATTTCCGACTGCTAACAGTATCATTGTACATATAACCAGGCAAGAAAATCCAGTATACAAACAAGCAAATGATACCACCTTGCAAGGTCAATGAAGTATTTAAACAATGTATGTCTAGGAACCACGTCAGAATATAGCATTGATGCAATCACAGGTCAACTAAAAATTCACAGAAACCATAACCAATTGAACTATATGGTGGGTAATATTGAACTCGCAAAATCATCTGATGATGTATAGATGAAAATCCCTTGTTTATTATTAATCAAACATTGTATTTCTCACAGAAATTGCCATCCCTAGTTTGGGACTGATGGGGCTCAAACCCGCAGCTTCGCCTTGACAGGGCGGTGCTCTGACCGTTTAAGTTAAGAAAATCATTACATTGCTTTAATGACGAGCAAACTAAAGAATCAAATTGGCAATAGACTCTATGTGTGCATCATGTAGAGTAGGTACTAGGGTAATGAATTAAGCAATCAAACAACAGGTGCATGATAGACTTCTAGATCATATTAACATGGTCATAGTACATATATATTTTAACTGGGGATCATATTAGATGATAATAGCTATGACAATCTCACTATGAGTAGTCTAGATAGAACTCCCTCCATTTCAAAATATAAGATATCATGGGTTTTGTGAAACGAATGTATCTAGACACCCTTTAGTGTTGGTAGAGTACCTTGGACTAGTATTGTATGCATTTTTACTATTGCAACTTACTCCCCACCAAGACCAAGTAATTTATACTAGTCTCATACATATAACACTATAGTATGTTACTACCTCCAGAATACATATAAGCTCAATAATGGTGGTGATCTCTGATATTATAATAGAATATAGATTAGCATAAAAGTGGATATAATTCAATCACCACCACCTAATCATGGTCTAGTTAACGTATAAATATATATATATATATAGAAGATCACCAGTCAAATATAGCAAAAAGAGATCTCCACCATGATTGAGTGAGCAAATTGAATTACAAATCAAGGGATTTACGTTCGGTCTTTGTGTAGTACCGTTAAAGGTCATCTTGTTCTAATCATTGGCCAACTCATGTGGTGCAGACACTAGACAATCTGACTACCTCCAGAGTGCATTCGAACTCTTAATTATAGCATAAAAATACAATAATAAACTATAAATTAGAATAAAAGTGGATATACTTAAATTACCACCACATAATAGATAGATAGATGAACACAAGTCAAATATAGAAAGAATAGATCATCACAAAAATCAAGTGAGCACATTGAGTTATAAATCGAGGGATTTACGTCTGGTTTTTGTCCAGTCTTGGTTAAGGTCAATCTTGTTCTAATAATTAGCCGAATCATGTGGTACCTCGTACAAACAAGCATATGACACTGTGCACATCTTAGTAAAAACAAGAGACTTACTATTTCTTTTGAGCAGTCCTGTTGGATGACATCCTGTTGTTAGTTCGTTCTTTGAAGACATCCACCGCATCGAGTACTTGGATAGACGATCCGTCTACTTTATTGTTGCTCCTCTGCATATAGGTTCAAGCCACTCATTCACATAAAACAGGTTTGCATTCAGCAATACAAAACAACAGGTACTTGTAAGATTGTAGGGGCAATTCACTCTACGATTCTCCGTGTTCCCTATGAAAGGAAATAATATCAGATAGTGGTTGTTGCTATTTACAAAGAACTAGATAAACATTATAGTATAATCACTTGTGAACACGTAGAGCAGGGAATGGCAGCATATAAACAAACATTTAAATGACATAAAGATTGCCATGGCGACAAAATAGAATGTAGTTACAGTCACTCCCTAACACGAACAAGAGAGAAGTTACAATGATTTAACTTGTGAAATAGAATTGCAAACAAATATGAGAAGTGCCATAAAAAGTGTCACCTTCTACAGAGCAGGCGGTTAGTGTACTAACATTTGGATGAACAAGATAGACATTACAATGGTATATCTCGTGAACTTGTAGAGCAGGGAATGCTAACCCATTTGTGAAGTGACTTAAAATGCCATGAAATACATAATAGAAGGTAGATACTGCTACTACAGAAATTATAATTGAGAAACTTGAATTTATAGAGCAGGGCGTGCAGATAACCATGTTAAGTGCCTTAAAACATGCCATGTAATACTACATCCAATCCAAAGTAAATAAGGCATATAAATTTTTTGCAAGTCAATCGACGCAAAAATGGACCAAGTTTGTAGAACATACCAGGAACATCTACCATAACAAACCAACGCCATTCGATACATCGGGGCATATATTTTCATAGACGCAAATGCCATAAATTAACCCTTAATATATTTTTCTATGAGCTTGGTAAAAGTCATCATTGTTTGACTTTAAGGTTGTATATGCCTTCTTTTACGGAATGGATGTATTCCCTCCGTTTCAAAAAGTATAAGTCATCATCTAGACCACTTTTAGTGTGTAGGTTCATGTACGTTTGGAGTAAACCTACTCACTAAATGGTGTCTAGATGCACTCCTATCACAAAGTTAAAACATCTTATATATTGAAACGGAGGGAGTAGTACACAATAGGCGGCAGCTACTGTCGGAGCTTAATTTAAACAAACAATAATGGCATAACTTGTAGAGGGAATGCAAAACCAACAAGTTCAATGACACAAAATTTGCGACGAATTACATAAGAGAAGGTAGTTACTGTGTTTTCTTAGAACAACCAGATTGAAATTAAAATAGCATAAATTCTGAACTTGTAGAGCAGGGAATGTTAACCTACATGTTCAATGGCTTAAAACTACCAATGAACTCCAAAAGTACATGCAGTCAGTATTATAGCAACAGACAAAGCAAGTGCACATTATGATGACATAACCTGTGAACTTGTTGAACAGGTAGGCAGCCTCAGATGTTCAGTGAATTAACATTTTCCAAGAACTGCATAATACCAATGAACTCTAATAATGTCTGTTTTGTACTACCAAATTGTTTATGTATATTAAGAGTAATTGTTGGTTAAAGAAAAACACGCATAACAAGGATGCCTTATACCTCGAAACAGAAGGAGTAGTTTAATGCCTAGATTTAACATAGACTACACCGAATTTATCAAGGGAGAGTGGGATATCAATTAAGCCAGTATTGAGGCAGGAATTTACCACCAATACAAAAATGCATTTCACTGTCACAGGATCATACCTGCTATATTGAAATGAACGAACAAGCAGATCTGGTTTACCTAGGCCACGACATCGTTTACGCATACACGGCATCTTTGCGGGTGACGTCAAGGACTCCAAGGGTGCCCAGTAGTGGTGAGTCGGGCTGAAGCAGATAGATCTCGACGACGTCTGTAAAGCAGATCCGTGGAGGTTGTTGATGGGTCTGGCTTGCTTGCCAAGATGGCCGGTGAAGGAGATCCAGTGTAGTGCACATCATCGTCGGTGAAGCAGATCTGTTACGACCGATTATGGATTCGAGGCGCTACACAAGAGCGTCGGTGAAGCAGATCCAGTGTAGTGGACTGTTGAGTCCGTGAAGCAGATCTAATGCAGCGCACACTAGCATAGGTGAAGTAGGTCAGGTGCTGTTGACTATGGATTCGGCAAAACTAACACGGTTGTATGGAAGAGGGTGTAAGGCGAACTAGGGTTCGGTAAGGTGGACGTTGGATGATCCCGTAG
This sequence comes from Avena eriantha, assembly GCA_910589775.1. NCBI lineage: Eukaryota > Viridiplantae > Streptophyta > Magnoliopsida > Poales > Poaceae > Avena > Avena eriantha. The sequence goes on along the minus strand of OU342742.1, from coordinate 457,695,585 downwards.
ACTGGTCAGGAGTATATGGTATAGAGGTATGGCGTGTAGGCCAGTGAAGTGCGGTGGTGCAGGAGCTGGAGGTGGGACTGGGGGTGTGGGGTGGCGTGTGGGCTGACAAAGTGCGCCGGTGATGTTCCGGTGCGGTGGTGTAGGAGATGGAGGTGAGATAGGGGGTTGGGTGGCGTGTAGGCCGGTGAAGTGCTGCGGGGATGGGCCGGTGCGGTGGTGCAGGAGCCGGAGGAGAGAAAGGGGTTAGGGTTTTTCGGAGTGCTTTGGGGGAAATGGCGTTGGTGGAAGGTGGACTACCCAGCTTGAGAGCAGTGGGGACCCCTGGCCCCCCGGGGGGAGGGGATTACGAACCATACTCACGCCCCGACATTAGTAGATAGGGCATTGTTAGGGGTAGAAAAGGAATTTTTTACGGCTACAAGTTGGGGCGTGTGACCACTCGAAATATTTCGGTGGAGGTGAGGCGGGAGAATTTGCCACTCTGGGATTTTGAATTTGGCTATACAGTAGAATAATAATATCCCATCCTATCCTAGGAGTATCTATAGTCCAATGACTAGAAAAAATAGTTTACTGTAATGTCCTAGCCTTTCTAGGTACGGAATGTTTCCGGAGCCATTTCTGCAAAAATAAGGTCTCTACCTTCGGCTCAATTACGTACTCACATGAAGGTACGTAGTAAGATGAACTAGAGTAGTATGTTTCCCACTATGACCAGCCTAAGAGGATCTCTAGTGGCTAGTGTATCCGGTAGTCTAAGCCAAATATAGGTGATTTTTTTTAAAATAATACGAATTATTTAATCAATATCACAAATAATACACAAAATTAGAAATTTTGAAAAATAGCACGGCCTCGGTAGTTCAACTACCGACAAGTATTAGTCCGTAGTTCAACTACCGAGTAGTACTAGTCGGTAATTGAACAACCGATAGGTCAGCTTATGGTGGCACTACTGACAAGTACTAATCAATTGTTCAATGATCTATCGGTTGTTCAATTACTGACAAGTACTAATCGGTAGTTGAAGTGCTGACTAGTACTTGTTGGCAGTTGAACTACCGAGGCCACGCTATTTTTCAAAATTTCTAATTTTGTGTATTATTCGTGATATTGATTAAATAATTCATATTATTTAATTTTTTTAGCCAAATATAGACCACTATGGACCAAAAATAGATCCGGTGGCTTGTGTATCCGGTGGTCTAAAATGTAGGCATCCTCCAAACAGGCCACTCATTGTCCATATTTGGACAACCGAGCCACCATGTCTAAAGCAAAGTTGGTCGCTCGCGAGCTCGCTCCCGCGCCAAATCAGAGCATTTGTTGTACTGTTTTGCTATGTATATTGACTATTTGTGTGTAGATGGACTTATAGACTATCAAATTTAGACTATCCACTAGAAAACTAAAGTTGTGTAAAAAGAAATCTTTTTACACCATTATCTATAAAGTGAAGATGTAGACTACCAAATTTAGACAAGCCACTAGAGATGCTCTAAGGCCATCCATAGCGTGGTCGATGCCCAATAGATAGAAAAGTTGCCACCTCATAAGTGATGCCTAGAAATTCTTTTGAGGCACAGAGTTCACAATGTGATCACTTTGGCCAAAAATAAATAGTTGTCCCACAACATGATAAACAAATTAACTAGACTAACCTCCATGGATTATCTTTGGTGAAGGTCCTCTCAACAACATGGATAGTACACATATATTGCTATTATCTTAGGTGAAGAGTTTGGGGGCATCGGAGGCTCCGGTTCCCTCAAAAAAATTGTGGCATCGATTGGGCAACGGAGGGCATCAGTGCCTGATTCTTGTAAAGTGATTTGGGCACCAATTTTTTCACACGCTGCGGAAGGCCTAAGAGACTACCAAATTTAGACAAGCAACTAGAGATCAAGGAAAAAAATACTAGCGTGCTATTTAATTTAGCGTGGCTTTTCTCCAGACGATAAGAAAGTTATAGCGTGCTAATAACGAGCTATTTTACAGAACATCTTTTTGTAAAAATTTAAAAATATAACAGGTATATCATGAATATAAATGATTTCAGCATGTAATGAATTTCCTAGAGTAATACTTCCACATGCATAATCGATTCCTGCGCTATCCAAGTTGGAGGATAACCAGTAGGGCTGAATCTAGGTACAGCGCCAAGTGCTGCAGGAGGAGGCAGCGGCTTGACAAGATCACTTAAGTTTAACAATCAAATTTGCATTGTATGTTTGCTTACTCGACACATTCATCATATGTTATCTTACTCCACACCCGTGTTATTAGAGAATCAGATAAGATAAGTATGACATATCATTTTTATATAAAATTATAGTAGTAGGTGAAAGTCAAAAAATATTTATACTTTCGAGCTTCGTTCATAAAGTATCCTGTGTGTTTGGTTCTTGTAGTTTTTGTATAATCTAGAAATCAACCTACAGCTGTAAATAATCCGCATCCGTAAAATTGATCCGTAAATAAATTATATTATATAGGAGTACGTGGGCGGAGCCAGGGGAAACTGCATGCCCTTTCGTCTCCAGAACCGCTCATGCATGCATCTCCTGATCTTCCTAGCGGTTATTTTCTTCTCTATCTCATTCCTTTTCTGTCACCCGGCCGGACCTCTACAAAACAAAAGAAGGCGCCAATCACTATCCATGGCGGTGCCGTTGGACAAGTTGTACTACTCCGTGGACCCTGGCAACACCGCACTATAGGTGGCGTATACCAATAGAGCGTCGGTGGTGAACGATTACATCGAGAAAATCCAAAAGCTCCTGGGGGAAACGGACGACAAGATTGTTGGCCTCGACATCAAGTACACCAACGAGCAATCATCGATGCAAATGGCTGTTATCGTCCAGCTATGTGTGGGCATGGATTGCCTGGTCTACCACATTGTGCAGGCCGACCAGCCATGCTCAAAGCTAGGAGAGTTCGTCGCCAACCCTAACATTTCCTTTGCAGGCGTCGACATCAGCAATGACTATATCAGGCTTCGATGTTCTCTAGTACCAGTGACGAACTTCGCGGACATCAAGAAGAGGTGGAAGCCTGCCGGCTCCACGCATGAGAAGGATTCTTTGGCTGACTATGCGGTTGCCCTCATAGACATCCGTTACAAAGTCATGAAGAAGAATAAGGAGGATGTGGACCACAAGCAGTGGGGGAACATGCCCCTGACCGAAGAGCAGATCAAGTATGCAAGCCTTGATGCCTACGCGACCTACAAGGTATACAGGCGGATAGTGAACTTCGAGAGGGGTCAGCAAACTCTCGAAATGTTCAACCAAAAAAAAGAACTAAGGAAGAAGGGCAAGGGCAAGCAGACCAAAGAAGAAGACAAAGACTAAGAATGGTACACCATGTGACCTACGAGTATATATTTGCGTGTCGGTATTTCCTTGCTTGGTACTACTCCTACTTGTACTATACTACTCGCAGAAGTTAATGCATGTATATACTGTAGGCATGCAAGGGGCATAGGCAAGAATTAATGCAAGGAATCACAGCAGTTTCTTTTATTTTGAATGAATTGTATTGTCAATCAACAGTAATGGAAGATTATAATTTTATAGGCGGAGTACTACTGAAAGACAGAGGGTGAATGGGCACCTGAAAAACTGCTAGTAGCACTATAGCAGCAGAACCACAAGATGAACATTTGTCGATTGCCCTAATGTATGTTGAGTTAGTATAGTATAAACATATATATTACTACTACCTCCTATGTACTAGTACTACTACTAGCAAAAAACAACCATCCGTACTGCGGAAAAAATATGATTTCTTCCAACCAAACTAGTACTATTTCAAAAATGGCTATATTTACTTGTCGCAAAAATAGATGTATCTCGACATGTTTTATTGCTAGATACAAGTACATCCAATCCAGTGACAATTAATATGAATCGGAGGGGAGTACTACTACTACTACCGTACTCCACTATTGTACTACTATTAGTAGTAGTACATACTACTACTCCCAAATGTATGTTGACCAGTACTCCTACCTCTGTTTAGGATTATTAGGCTAGAGAGCTTTTTAAAATTGTTAGAAATTATAATAAGACCTATCCTCTTTATTTTCTTAATTCCCGTGACTCATTAATTTAGATATCTCTATTTTCTCTCAATCTCCCAATGCATGTTGTTTCATCTCTCATCATGTTCCCCTTTTTTATCTAGCATCTCATGCATGTAAAACTAGTCGTGCATGCATAAATTAATTAGATAAATTAATTAGAGTTCATCTACTTGGTAGTATTGTGAATAAGCCCTCTGGCCTTCCTAAATAGAGAACCTTAATAATATTCAGCTTACTAATCAGCAGAGTACATCCAGTGATGCACCCAACCCATCGGAAGTTAAGACTTCATGAAAAATACTCAGGAGAGTACTACATGCACGAACTCATCTAGTACCTCCATTTCAAGAAATAAGGCGCATGCGCGCTCCAAAGTAAAATTTGACCAAATAAATGGAGCAACTAAAATTTACTTATATGTATAAAATTTGTTTCGTTGAATTCGTATTGAAACAACTTTCCGATGATGCTAAATTTGTACAGTACCAACATTCTTTGTATATATTTAGAGTAAATCTTGGTCAAACAAAAAACAAAAATAAGGGAGCCTTATTTCTTGGGACGGAGATAGAGTACTAGTACTACAGAGTCCACCATTCTCGGTATGCAAACGATCATTCTGCAATTAAACCAATTAACGGCAGCTTACATCACCACTAAAACTCGACGCGAAAGAATAAACGCAGGTCCTTCAAGGTAGTAGGACCGACCAGGTAATGAGGCGGCGCCGCTAGGTAAGACGTAAGGTCCTCAAACGCGACCTGGCCCGGGTTAGCGGAGCTCGATGCGTCGAGCTCCACCGTCACGCTGCCGGTCCTCCTCCTACCATCCGTCTAGGAGAGCAGCGGCGGCACCAGCTCGTGGAAAGCTTTGGTGGTGGCATACTGGATCTTGTGCACTTGGATCGGGTGGACCGCTTCGAGGTGGGCGACGAGCGCTGGCGGCAGGGCGGTGAAGTCGTAGCCAGTCTCCGTGCAAGTGCATGGAGCGTACCAGCACATGATTTTGTGCTCGTGGAGTTCGTAGTAGGGCAGCAAACTACTGCAGCCTTTGTGGGCGCACTCGACCCTAGCCGCTGATAGGACGGCGTCCATGGCGGGCTCGTGGGTGAATCCGCCGCTATGGTGCTCGCACTTCTGGCAGGAGGTGATCTTGCGTACGCAGCGGTAGCAGACTAGATGTATATCCACGCACTGTAGAAACGGAAGTTCGAAAAATAAATTAGTTGCACGGATGAACCGACGTAAGAAAAATCAATGGATCATGAGGGCGAAATGGAGAGACCTTGTAGACCCACCGGGGCTTGAGGGGCTAGGAGCAGGAGGAACAGTTGAGAACGGTGGCTTCCATCTTCAAAGTGACCATCCCAAGCATTGCAATTTAGGTGGGGGGAAATGAGGACTCTCTGATCCGGCCTCAAGCCGTGCCCTTCTTTTAGTATACCATAGATGATAATCAATGAAGCTCTACCTGATTGCGCCTTTCCTTTCTATACTAGGGTCCTTTTTGTATATTTTAAGGCCTTATTATTTACAAATTCATGGTTTAGTTGGACAAGATTAGCGGCCTCTTTGTATTTGTGCACCACCCTTTTATTACTAAGTTGGAACGTGAGACCCACATAATAATAAAATATGACATATCATCACTATATAAAATTATGCTCTATAATAGGTAAAGCTCAAAAAAATATGAATGATCCACATCTATAAAAAGTAACGGTGTATATTTGTTTTTACCCAATACACTTTGTAGTAACATGTGAAAGTTTTACTAGCCTAAGTTATTTAGAACTATGAAGAGCGGCCTAATATGGAAGAGAAAGAAAACATCCAGCCTGAGCTCATTTTTGGGCAGAAGCACGAGGCAAACAGAAGGAAAGTTGGCCTGGGCCACCACGGGCCCCAACCTTTTCTGCACTGCTGCGCCTGCCCAGTTGTACTCCATTGCACGGAAGCTTACATGGGAAGGAAGAGGTGACTGATGTGATGCTTCCCACCTGTTGGACATAGATGCAAGAGTGGACATAGCAGATCAATGGCTTAGATTGGACATAGTAGATCAACGACTTAGATTACTCAATGTTGGGAAGGTTCTAGAACTGAAGGGAAAAACCAAATTCAAAAACTGTTGTACTGTATTAGTGGTATAGATATTATAGATATAAATAATCTCGGACCGGAGGGAGTAGCAAAGAGCTCACTTTATCAATTTGTTTTCACCCATCAACTCAATCATCTACGTAGGGCCCAGAGATGAGGGAGGTCGCGGTCGCCTTGGACGCACCACAAAATTATGACTGGGCCATCGAGTGCGGGAAGCAGAGCCAGTGTTCCGTCCAATCGCTTACCCTAGTCATCATCATCGATATTTCCCACACGCATCGGCTTCATCAGCGACATTGATTATCCCCAAGCTTCGGTAATTTGCCACAATAATATCGGATCATCTCCTTCCTACTAGTAGTATTTATCCTCTCCCCTTCCCCTTCCTCGCACCACCAATCCATCTCTAATCCCCCGCTTCCAGCAACCATCTCCATCCTCATCTGTGATCCATGGCCACCTTCCTCCTACCGCCAGCCATACCGGAGCGCAAAGACCCTGACATCGCCACCTAGGAGGACAATTCCCTACGCATTTAGGCCTTCTCCCCGCGGAGAACAAAGTGGCAGCTGGCGGGCGCCTTCCTCGTCACTGGGTACGGTCGGTGCAAGTACCGTATGTATCGCCTGCACGACAATCCGGACAAGACGTTGAAGGTCAAGTTCGTCAATTTCAGGGACGCCCGTCTCCTCTACGGCCAGGGCTTCCACTGCGGCTGAGAGATGGTGGTGTTCACCGGCGCCAACATTTTAACCAACTACTGGGACCGGTTCCCCAACAACGGCAACTTCATCCACAGTGTCCTCCCGGAGCTGCCGATCGCTCTGGAGGTATCACCGCCATATCCGCAGGTGCCGCTGATGGCTCAGGAGGTACCACCGCCTTATCTGGAGGTGCTGCCGATGGCTCAGGAGGTGTCGCCGATGGCTCAGGAGGTGTCGTTGCATTATCCGGAGGTGCCGCTAGTGGCTCAGGAGGTGCCGCCGCGTTATCCGAAGGTGGCGATGAGTCAGGAGTCGGCTGTGTTGCTGGAGCTGGCGTTGGTGCCGATGTCACGAGATGCCGCTGGCGCCACAGACTAGTGCTTGGAGGCACCGGACCTGCACTAGTTCAGCAGCGAGTCCTTTATATGTAAACTCGTGTTATTATGGTAGGGGCTGTTTGGTTTAGAGGATGTCATTTAGGGATGAGGATATCCCCAACCAGCTGGTTAGGGGTAGTATTTTTTGTTTGGTAAAGTGGGATAAAAAGTGGTTAGGGATAGCAGTCAAAATTTATTGGCCCAACTATTTTTTTCATTTTCCTCTTTCACCTTGTCTTCTTCATCCGCCTCACCAGTTCCCTAGCAGCGGCCACGACCGCCGGTAGCTCGCCACCCTTTTGCCTTCGACCCCGTGTCAACATGCCTGCCTGCGCCCCTTCTGCCTACGCACTCTTCCCGGCGGCCTACGCCCGCGTGCATATTCAAAGACCCACTCTGCCCGACGGCCTACGCTATGGCTACCCTCTTGTCAAGCCCATAGGCAAGAAAAGATGGTTATTTTCTCTCGCGAGGAAAGGTGAACGAACAAGAAAACGCTTTAGAGGAGCTATCGAAAAGTGCTTTAGCTCATCCAACTCTTTTTGTGGGATATGCTCAACCACCATTTTGAGCCAAAAGTGGTTATCCATATCCCCTCCACCCTCTAAACCAAACACTGGATAACCAAAAAAAACTGGATATCCCGTGTTATCCACTGGATAGCCACTGAACCAAACAACTTCTTAAAGGTTGAATGAAGTTTCTTTTGGGACATCCTTTCTTTTGGTACTATCGTCAAAAAAAGTTTCTTTTGTTACTACTCACTATACCGTGTAGTACTAGTAGTACTGCGAATGATGATCTATTGAATATCTATCCTTCCCCCCGATGTTGTGAAGGAAGTGAAAATTTCGAAACTCGGAAAGTTTGAATTGCTACTCTATTGTACTCCCTCAAATTACTTGACTCGAATTTGTCTAGATTCGGATGTATATAAACATGTTCTAGTGCTAGATGCATTCGAATCTAATTAATGCAAGTCAATTAATTTGGGCCGGAGGGAGTAGTAGTGGGGTTCGGCTCCTTCTCGAGAGAGCAGCTGATCGCTCCATACGTTTCATACTGCTTCCTCTTTGCTTGTTTTACAAATATGACCAAATCCGTCGCCATTCAAATTCTTGGATATGGGATCATAAAGTTTGATATAGAGATATGGCCTTGACCTTGTGTTCATTCGGCTTAAAATCCAAGAAAGTTCATACTCGTTGACAGCTAAGCTCAAATTCTTTTAAATTTCACCACTTACTTTTAGGTTAGCATTTTACACGATCGGTGGAGCATATTTTACATCAAAGACCAAAATAAGGAAATTTACATGGAGGTCCATACATTTAGCCCAAAGGACCGTAAAAGGAAAACTTTCTGGTTTGGCTCCTTCTCGAGAGATTAGCTGATCTGAGCCAAACTCTTCATACTACTTCCTCTTCGATTGTTTTCATAATATGGCCAAATCTATTACCATGCTAATTCTATCATATAGGGCCATCGGCATAAAGTATGAAGTTGATATGGCCTTGACCTTGGTCGTTCAACTTGAAATCCAAGAATGTTCATACTCGTTGACAAGTAAGCATAAATTCGTTTAAATTTCACCACTTACACTGTTTGGTTAGAATTTTACATGGATGGTGGGACTACATTTTACATCAAGGACCTAAAAGGGGAAAATTGCATCGAGGTCCATACATTTAGCACGAAGGACCCTAAAACCAAAAAAGGAATTAAAAACAGTCAGGTACGACTCCTCGAGAGAGCAGCTGATCGAAAAAATCTTCTTACTTGCTTTTCAGAAAATAAATTCATGTCACTTGGAAAAACGAAATTGATTTTTTTTTTTTTAATATCTTTGATTGTTTTCAAAAGATGGCCAAATTTGTCGGCATGCAAATTCTTGGATATGGGATCATAAGCATAAAGTACATTCTACATAAAGGACCTAAAAAAGGGAAAAATACATCGAGGTCCATACATTTAGCACAAAGGACCCTAAAATTGAGCAAACAAAATAATCGGGTTTGGATCCTTCTCGAGAGAGCAGCTGGTCGAGCCAGACTCTTCATACTACTTCCTCTTCGATTCTTTTCAAAATATGGCCAAATCTGTCGCCATGCAAATTCTTGAATATGGGATCATCAACATAAAGTATGATGTAGAGATATGGCCTTGACCTTGTGGTCATTCGGCTTGAAATCCAAGATTTTTTCATACCCGTTGACAACTATGCTTAAATTCATTGAAATTTCATCACTTATAGGTTAGCATTTTACACGGTTTGTGGAAGTACATTCTACATCAAGGACCTAAAAAGGGGGAAAATTACATCGAGGTCCACACATTTAGCACAAAGGACCCTAAAATGAAGCAAGGAAAACAGTCGGGTCTGGCTCCTTCTCACGAGAGTAGAAGATCGAGCCATACTCTTCAGACTACTTCATCTTCGATTGTTTCAAAATATGACCAAATTTGTCGGCATGCAAATTCTGGGATATGGGATCATGAGCATAAAGTATGATCTAGATATGGCCTTGGTGGTTCGTCTTGAAATTGATGAATGGTTCATACTCGTTGACAACTAAGCTTAAATTCATTTAAATTTAACCACTTACTTTTAGGTTAGAACTTTACACAGTCGATCGGAGTACATTTTACATCAGGAACCTCAAAAAAGCAAAAATTACATCGAGGTCCATACATTTAGCATAAAGGACCCTAAAAGGAAAAATATCTGGCTCGACGCCTTCTCGAGAGATCCGATGATCTTGTTTCCAAAACATGGCCAAATCTGTTGCCATGCACATTCTCTAACATGGGATCATGAGCATAAAGTATGATGTTGATATGGCCTTGACGACCATGGTCGTTCGGCTTAAAATCCAAGAATGATCAAGCATAAAATAATCCTATAAATTTCACCACTTACACATTTAGACCTAAAAAGGGGTAAATTACATCGAGTTCCATAAATTTAGCACAAAGGACCCTAAAATCAAGCAAGGAAAATAGTCGGGTCCGGCTCCTTCTCACGAGAGTAGCTGATCGAGCCATACTCTTCATACTACTTCCTCTTTGTTTTTTTCAAAATATGGCCAAATCTGTCGCCATGCTAATTCTTTGATATGGGATCGTCAGCATAAAGTATGATGTAGATATATGGCCTTGACCTTGTGGTCATTCGGCTTGAAATCTAAGAAAGTTCATACTTGTTGACAACTAAGCCTAAATTCATTAAAACTTCACCACTTACTTTTAGGTTAGCATTTTACACGGCCGATGGGAGCATATTTTACATCAAGGACCTCAAAAAGGGGAAAATTACATCGATGTCCATACAATTAGCACAAAGGACCATAAAAGGAAAACCTTTTTTGCATTGGTTCGGCTCCTTCTCGAGAGATTATTAGCTAATCTGAGCCAAACTCTTCATACTACTTCCTCTTTGATTGTTTTCAGAATAATATGTACAAATCTGTTGCCATGCAAATTCTCTGATATGGGGTTATTAGCATAAAGTATGATGTTGATATGGCATTGACCTTGGTCGTTCGTCTTGAAATCCAAGAATTTTTCGTACTCGTCGACTACTATGCTTAAATTCATTTCAATTTCACCACTTACTTGTAGGTTAAATTTTACACGAGCGATGGGACTACATTTTACATCAAGTACCTAAAAAAGGAAAAATTACATTGAGGTCCATACATTTAGCACAAATGACCCAAAAATTGAACAAAGAAAATAGTTGGGTTTGTTCGGCTCCTTCTCGAGAGAGCAGCTGACCGAGCCATACATTTCATACTACCTCCTCTTCGACTATTTTACAAATATGGCCAAATTTGTCACCATGCAAATTCTTGGATATGGGATCATCAGCATAAAGTATGATATAGAGATATGGCCTTGACCATGTGGTCGTTCGGCTTGAAATGCAAGAAAGTTCCTACTCGTTGACAGCTAAGCTTAAATTCGTTTAAATTTCACCACTTACTTTTAGGTTAGCATTTTACGCGGTCGTGGTGGTAGCATATTTTACATAAAAGACCTAAAAAGAGAATTTTACATTTAGCCCAAAGGACCGTAAAAGGAAAACTTTCTGGTTCAGCTCCTTCTCGAGACATTAGCTGATCTGAGCCAAACTCTTCATACTACTTCCTCTTCCATTGTTTTCAGAATATATGGCCCAATTTGTTGGCATGCAAATTCTCTCGTATGGGGCCATCAACATAAAGTATGATGTTGATATGGCCTTGACCTTGGTCGTCTGGATTCAAATCCAAGAATGTTCATACCCGTTGAGAAGTAAGCTTAAATTTGTTTAAATTTTCACCACTTATACTTATTGGTTAGAATTTTACACGGATGGTGGGACTACATTTTAGATCAAGGACCTAAAAAATTGGAAAACTACATTGAGGTCCATATATTTAACACAAAGGACCCTAAAACCAAACAAGGAATTGAAAACAGTCGGGTACAACTCCTCGGGAGAGCAGCTGATCGAGCCATACTCCTCATATTGCACCCTCTTTCCCAATTTTTGACGCATACTAGGTTTGGTCAAAATCAATCTTTATAAAGTTCGACCAACTATATGTAAAAACATACTGACTTTTATAATGACAAATGCATATAATATGAAAATAGTAGTCCATAAAGGCTATCCACAGGACAAAAAGTAGTCCATAAGGCTATCCATATACATAGTGGAGGTTCACTTTAGGGGAATTTCCTTAAGGGTGACGTACAAGCTTGTGGGTTGTCCGTAAGCAATAAACAACTATTTTACTCTCTCCTCTCTCTCTTGCTTGTGTGTACTTTTAATAGATAAGTGGGTCTCAACTTATGGTGAACTTGACCTCATACATTGTAGCTATTTCCATAAGCTATGTGGGTCCCATCTTATGGCAAAAGTTCACCTTATACATAGGTGACATTGAGTTGATGTCGTACATTTAGTCAAAGTTTATTAAATTTGACTCTGACTAGAAGTAATACACGTCCTAATTTGGGAAGGAGGGAGTACTACTTGCTTCACGGAAGAAAAAAGGAGCGCTCCTCACTTTCGAACCATCTTACTGCGGGTGTGCTGGGTGCTTCCTCTTCCTAGGGTACGGAGGTGGAGTAGTGCGGAGTAGGTAGGATGGTCAGATCATAATGGTGAGCATCCAATGCGATGGGACGTTTTTGTTTTCTTTTATGGCAAGATCAACCAACCCATTGTCCAGGACTTAATTAGTACTCGTACTTGTATTAGTAGTACTGCGAATGGCGATCTTTTGAATATCCTCCCCCCGGATGTTTGTGAAGGAAGTGAAAATTTCGAAACCGGGAAAGTTTGAATTGCTACTCTATTGTACTACTACTGTAGTAGTAATACTTTTTGCCGCCAAGGACCAAAATGGTTCCCACTGACACAGCTGAAGAACATGCCAGACAAAGACACGGAGCCACCGACAAAGAAACGGAGCCACCAATGGCAGGTTGTTGGTCGACGTGCATGCGCAGTGCCACTTTGTGGATGAGGGAGAGATCAGCCGGCCGGGGTGTGGGGGTGGTGATGGGGGAGTGAAGGAGAGAGAAAACACATTTTGTTTTGCGTGCATATATATTGTGGTCCTGAAATTTACTCTACTCATTGTACCATGTACCTCGTGTCAAGAACCCATCCCAACTTTGCTCTGACATCGCACCGCCTTCAAATCCTCCTCTTCGTAGCTCTCTCGCTGCCTCCTCTGTGCTCATATAGTCTCTTATCGCTCTTTATTTTTTTAACAGAAAAAGGAAATAAAGTCTTCTTGCTTTTCAGAAAATAAATTCCTGTCACTTGGAAAAATGAAATTGATTATTTTTTTGTTTTTAATATCTTCGATAGTTTTCAAAAGATGGACAAATTTGGCAGCATGCAAATTCTTGGATATGGGATCATAATCATAAAGTACATTCTACATTAAGGACCTAAAAAGGGAAAATTACATCGAGGTTCATACAATTAGCACAAAAGACCTTCGACTCCTTCTCGAGAGAGCAGCTGGTCGAGCCATACTCTTCATACTACTTTGTCTTCGATTGTTTTCAAAATATGGCCAAATCTGTCGCCATGCAAATTCTTGAATATGGGATCATCAACATAAAGTATGATGTAGACATATGGCCTTGACCTCATGGTCGTTCGGCTTGAAAATCCAAGATTTTTTTCATACTTGTTGACAGCTGTGCTTAAATTCATTGAAATTTCATCACTTACTTTTAGGTTAGCATTTTACACGGTCGGTGGGAGTACATTCTACTTCAAAGACCTAAAAAGGTGGAAATTACATCGAGGTCCATGCATTTAGCTCAAAGGACACTAAATTTGAGCAAAGAAAACAATCGGGTTTGGATCCTTCTCAAGAGAGCAGTTGATCGAGCCATACTCTTCATACTACTTTCTCTTCGATTGTTTTGACAATATGGCCAAATCTATCGCCGTGCAATTTCTTGGATACTTGATCATCAAAATAAAGTATGATGTAGAGATATAGCCTCGACCTTGTGGTCGTTTGGCCTGAAATCAAAGAATGTGCATACTCGTTGACAATTATAAGCTGAAATTTGTTTAAATTTCACCACTTACTTTTAGGTTAGAATTTTACACGGTCGATGGGAGTACATTTTAGAACAAGGACCTAAAAAGGGGGAAAATTACATCGAGGTACATACATTTAGCACAAAGGACCCTAATATTAAGCTAGCAAAATAGTAGGGTTCGGTTCCTCGAGAGAGTAGATGATCGAGCCACACTCTTCATACTACTTCATCTTCGATTGTTTTCAAAATATGGCCAAATTTGTCGATATGCAAATTCTTGAATATGGGATCATCTGCATAAAGTGTGATGTAGATATGGCCTTGACCTTGGTCGTTCGTCTTGAAATACAAGAATGGTTCGTACCCGTTGACAACTAAGCTTAAATTCGTTTAAATTTCACCTCTTACTTTTAGGTTAGAACTTTACATGGTCAATCGGAGTACATTTTACATCAGGGACCTCAAAAAAGCAAAAATTACGTCGAGGTCCATACATTTAGCATAAAGGACCCTAAAAGGAAAATTTGCTGGTTCGTCTCCTTCTCGAGAGATCAGCTGATCTGAGCCAAACTCTTGATACTACTACCTCTTCAATTGTTTTCAAAATATGGCCAAATTTGTTACCATGCAAATTCTCTCATATGGGATCATCAACATAATGTATGATGGTTGATATATATGGCCATGACCTTGGTCGTTCGTCTTGAAATCTAATAATGGTCATACTCGTTGACTAGTAAGCTAAAAAAATCATCGAAATTTCACCATTTAGACTTTTAGGTTACAATTTTACACGGGCATGGAAGTACATTTTATATCAAGGACCTAAAAAGGGAAAACTACATCGAGGTCCATACATTTAGCACAAAGGACCCTAAAATTAAGCAAGGAAAACAGTCGGGTTTGGCTCCTTCTCGAGAGAGTAGTGGATCGAGCCATAGTCTTCATACTACATCATCTTCAATTGTTTTCAAAATATGGCACAATTTGTCGAGGTGCAAATTTTTGAATATGGGATCATTACCTTGGTCGTTCATCTTGAAATCCTAGAATGGTTCATACTCGTTGACAACTAAGCTTAAATTTGTTTAAATTTCACCAGTTACTTTTAGGTTAGATTTTTTACACGGTTGGTCAGAGTACATTTTACACCAGGGACCCGAAAAAAGCAATAATTACATTGAGGTCCATACATTTATCATAAAGCTCCCTAAAAGGAAAAAAAATCTGGTTCGGCTCCTTCTCGAGAGATCAGCTGATCTGAGGCAAACTCTACACACTACTTCCTCTTAGATTATTTTCAAAATAGTGCAATTTGTCGCCATGCAAATTATCTCATATGGGATCATAAACATAAAGTATGATGTTGATATGGCTTTGACCTTGGTCGTTCGGCTTGAAATCCAATAATGGTCATACTCGTTGACAAGCTTAAAATCGTCGAAATTTCACCACTTACACTTTTAGGTTGGAATTTTACACGGGTGTGGAAGTACATTTGACATCAAGGACCTAAAAAGAGTGAAAATTACACCGAGGTCCATACATTTAGCACAAAGGATCCTTATATTTAGCAAGGAAAATAGTCGGGTTTGAATCCTTCTCTAGAGAGCAGCTGATCGAGCCATACTCTTCACGCTACTTCATCTTCGATTGTTTTCAAAATATGGCAAAATTTGTCGGCATGCAATTTCTTAGATATGGGCTCATATGCATAAAGTATGGTGTAGATATTGCTTGACCTTGGCCATTTTTCTTGAAAATCCATGAATATGGTTCATACTCGTTGACAACTAAGATTAAATTCATTTAAATTTCACCACTTACTTTTAGTTTAGAATTTTACACGGTCGGTGGGAATACATTTTACATCAAGGACCTAAAAAGGAAAAATTACATGGAGGTCCATACATTTAGCACAAAGGACCCTACAAAGGAAAACATTTTGTTTTGTCTCCTTACCGAGAGACCAGTTGATCTGAGCCAAACTCTTTGTACTACTTCCTCTTTGATTATTTTCAAAATATGGCCAAATCTGTTGCCATGTGGATTCTCTAATATGGGATCATCAGCATAAATATGATGTTTATATGGCCTTGACCTTGGTCGTTCGACTGAAATCCAAGAATGTTCATACTCATTGACAAATAAGCTTAAAAATGTCTAAATTTCCCCACTTACACTTTTAGGTTAGAATTTTACACGGTGTGTGGAAGTACATTTTACATCAAGTACCCAAAAAGGGAAAATTACATTGATGTCCATACATTTAGCACCCCCTAAAAATAAGCAAGGAAAATAGTCGTGTATGGCTCCTTCTCGAGAGAGCAGCTGATAGAGCCATACTCTTCATACTACTTCATCTTCGATTGTTTTCAAAATATGTCAATCTATTGGCATGCTAGTTCTTGGACATGGCATCATCACCATAAAGTATGATGTTGATATGGCCTTGACCTTGGTCGTTCGGCTTGAAATCCAAGAATTTTCATACTCGTTGACAACTAAGCTTAAATTTGTCAAATTTCACCACTTACACTTTTTGCTTAGAATTTTACACAGATGGTGGGGTACATTTACACCAAGGACCTAAAAAAGGTAAAATTATACCGAGGTCCATGCATTTAGCATAAAGGACCATAAAATTTAGCAAAGAAAACAGTCGGGTTCGGCTCCCCGAGGGAGCAGATGATCGGGCCCTACTCTTCATACTACTTCCTCTTCGATTTACAAGAAAGATTTATTATGGAGGGAACTGGGAGCAGAGTAGTACTATTTTGAAGGGAACTAGAGCAGAGGAACATGTGTCCATTTTCATTTTATTCAACCTCGCCTATACGCTCTTTCCCCACTTCTACGCCAAGTGCCGCTGTTCTTCTCCTCCACAATGCCGCTTTTTGATCCTGTTCACCGCATAGTATGAGAGTGTTTGTTCTTCTCCTTGTCCCGCCTACCGCCATCGATCTTCCCTATTTTCCAGAAAACCAAATCAAGCCACTGTCCCAACTTCCATCAACTCCCTTGCGATGGCAGGACCGAGCAAGGACAGTGATGATTCTGAGCTGTTCCGGCATGTGTTTACCGAAGGCCCGCTTGAAGAACTCATAACCAGATGCGACGGCATCACCACTGCGAGCCTCGCCGGTTCGTCCAAACATCTTCTTGACTCAGCAAAATATAGTGTAACTTTACATGCTTCTCAGTCGTTTAGCCTCCCTTGTGTTCTTTATTCTCACCCGACTAAGAAACCATGGGAATGCAACGAGTACTTCGAGGGCAAGGGCACGACATGCAAGCTGACGCCGCTGGACAGGTACTCCTCCGATGTTGTGTTCTCGAATTGTATGGGTAAGAAGTGGGTAGGTGCCAATGGAGATTGGATCACCACTGTTGGGTCCGAGTGCAAGTGGGAGCTTGTCAATGTGTACACTTATCAACGCGTTCCTCTCCCACAAGTTAATGAGTTTGTACCCACCAACGATCTGTTTACATTCATGCATAATGATCGCCCTATTCTCCTCCGAAAGATTGCTATTTTCCGAGCTCCCATAGCTACGGCTGATTATTTAGATTTCTCTGTTGTTGCTATCTTCGACTACTCAATTGCTACCCTTGATGGCGATGAGTATGCATGGACAGTTCTTGAGAACCAGTTCCAGTACTATTTCAGATACAGCGATGCACTCATCCGAAAGGGTCTGGTGTTTGTAGCCACTGAGAGTGACACTGTTTATGTTTGGAATCATCTGTATTTTGGCAAGTTTGATCCATTCCTGTTCTAAACACTAGCTTCATTTTTAATGGATGTAAACTAGTGTTGGCTGATTTGGCCGTCATTTCTTTTTGTAGGTCCTATTGTGCTCTCGTCACCACCTGTCGCGCATCTCGAGGAGGGAAACCTTGATGCCATAGATGATGACGAGCATGAACCTGGTTTATGGTACTTAGCAATATCTGCAGATGAATCTCGCCTTCTTCTTATCCATACCGTGGGTGTTACTAATGAGGAGTTTTATGGCGGTATTTATTATGGTCATGGCAATCCTATTGTTGATCATAGTGTTGATCGCTACGGTCGCACTTGTGGCACCTATGCTACTAGGTTTGGCTGCAAGGTGTACTCAAAGGACACTGCTTACTTGTATCCACCTAAGCCATGGATAGAGATTGCTAACCTGGGAGAAAATTCTATTTTCCTTGGATTGAACTATCCGATTAATATTGCGGTAGGCGGTGCAGATGTTGCCCCAGGATATCTGACGAGAAGCAACCGTGTCTACACCTCCCACCATGCAAATAGGACTTGGATATATGCTGCTTCAGTCCAAATACCGAAGAAGCAGCTATTCGTTTCTCAACCAACGTTGCATGGAAATCTCCGGAGACTCCATTATGGTTCATCCCGAGCATCACCAATGCCCGCGATTGGAACCAAATTACCGTAAGTAATCGTAATACTATGTAATAGGATAGCTTAGTTTATATCAAGTGCACTAGATGGTTTTGCTTTTCTTTTGTAACTTGGCCTTGTCATAAACTCATAATCTAGACAAGGCTTTGGGCATTTTGAGTTGCCTATGGAGGTCACACACACAGGCATTAATGCGAGAAGGAGGCATGCACACAAAAGCAGACTTGATCATCAGTTTTGTTTCTTCCAATGACGAGTGTTCGAAGAAAAGGGAAAACTGAATCTGTCAGTTTGAAATGCTGTTGAATATGTCCAAGTGACGCTGAATGTGAATTGTGAATCTGTTGTTTTTTCTTTCTTATTATGTACTGCTGCATCTTCCAAATTCTACTGAACCTATCAAAAGTTTTGTTCAGTACTTGTTCAGATCAAACGGTCGAGTGCATAATATGGTCTCGCTTTCCTTTTGAATCAGTCCTTGCTATATCTATTGAATTTCAATGTCCGCATTGCTGAATCTGTCAATTCTTTTGGTCAATGTATATGTACTGCCACAATCTGTCAAGTGCTGCTGAATATGAACCGGGAAACTATCTGATATTTTTAGGTATGTTCTATATTGTTGAATCTTCCAAATGCTACTGAATCTGTCAAATGTTCGATCGTTAATATTAGTACAATATTTTGTAGAACAAACTGTGATGTACTGGTACTTGGTTAGATGAGGTGCATTAGATTGTCTTGCTTTCCTTTTGAAACATAGCATTGTTACAATTATCGGGATGAGTCTTGGGCATTTTGGGTTGCTATGGGCGGTCACAGAGGCATTGATGTAAGGAGGAGGTACTCACACAAAAGCAGACTTGATCGTCAGTTTTGCTTGCTCCAATGATTGAGTCTATTCGGAGAACAGGCCAAACTGATCGTGGCCCAAGTTTTTTTAGCTGGAACAAGAACTGGTTCTCTCTGTACTGCTATTCAATTTCAAGCAGGAAAGCTACTGAATCTCTCATTCGGCCCCTCTTTAGCCCAGAACATTTCAATTCAGTCTTTTCGGGGTCAGGTACTGCTGACCACAGGTCAGTGGAAATTTTAGAAAGGAGCCCATGGAGCATAGCCGAGAACATATTAGTTCGGCTTGTTATGGGTCAGCGGACTGCTGAGCACATGCGAGTGAAATTTGAGAATGAAACCCATGGAGCATAACCTATGGAATATAACCCACATAGAGCAATAGCCAAACTCTTTTTAATTCGGTCTTTTGGGCATTGCCCCCACCTCTCATAATAAAAAAACTCTGCCTACCCATGTGTTTAAGAAAATACCGCTATTATAAATTAAGATGCCAGGAGCGCTGCCCTATTATATTTTAAAAGAGATAAACATAGCCACACAAAATATTTTAAAAAGACTAATACAGAAGTTGTAGTATTAATAAAAGTTTAATGATATTTTTTCTATAAATATCTTTGTTGTATTTGGCACTCAGTTTACGTTTATTTGATTTGAAGGCCTTTTGTTCGAATCGCCTTTATGTGTGTGTGTATCTTGGGTTTACATTTTTTTCTTCAAGAAATATCTTATTACGGAGAGGCTGACCTCATGGACCCACCAGCATGCAACGTCCCTGGAGTTTGTTTTGAGGGTGGCTTCAAAACAAAATTTTAAATACTTGTACAGAGAGGCTCGCATCGGTGACCCACCATACAGAACATACAAGGCTGCATCGGGGACCCTTAAGCCAGAACATGCCAGATAGGCCGACATAAGGGCTCCAGCCGTAAGACCATACACGACTGCGACGGTGAAAACAGCGGACGTGGCCGAAAAAAAAGTCCATCACACACACGTTGCACTTACAGAGAAGCTGACATGTCGGACCCAACAAGCCCAAGCATAGCCCATGAAATTAGCCTATCAGCCCCAAGCATAGCCTAATACTACCTTTTAATTCAGCCTTTTCGTGGTCTTGTAGCCACATATCGTAGCCCATTCAATTTAGGAGTGAGCCCATAGAATATAAGCCATGATGAATAGGGCATCTGCCCCGAGTTAGCCCAGAATCTTTTTAATTTAGCCTTTCTAAGCATTTTTGTATTCTAAGGCTGACATCTGGGACCCGAAAAAACAGTCCAATATACACACGTTTATTTCAAATAGAGGCTATCAGCTGGGACCCAACATAGACACGTTTCCTTCACAGAGGTGTTTGACATCTGGGACCCAGCAAGTTTCCAAGGTCAAAACAGCGGACATGGCCAAACAAAGTACATCATACACACGTTTCATTTACAGAGAGGCTGATATGTGGGACCCAGCAGCGCTACCTTATACAGATGCTGCATCAAGCAACATAGCTAGTTCGAAACAGGGAGGCGTGAGCGAGAAAAAAGTTCAGCATGTACACGTTTCTTTTAATGAGAGGCTGAAATGGGGAACCCAGCAGCGTGAGCAAACGACAGATTTGTTGAGCAACACTATCTAGTTTGGAACAGGGTAGCGCTAGAGAAGAAAAAAATTCCATCATACCCACGATTCTTCTAATGTGAGGCTGACATAAGGGACCACCAGCCTGAATAAACGGCTAATGCAGTGAGCAAAACTATCAAGTTCGGAACACGAAGGCGCGACAAAGGGTAAAAAATCCATCATACACACGTTTCTTGTAATGAGAGGATGACATGTGGGCCTCAGGAGGTTGGTTAAATGGTAGATGCATCGAGCATCGCTATCAACTCGGAACGGGGTAGCGCGAGCCAAGGAAAAAAATCCCTCATACACACATTTCTTCTAATGAGAGGATGACATGTGGGGCTCAGGAGGTTGGTTAAATGGTAGATGCGTCGAGCAGCGCTATCAACTCGGAACGGGGTAGCGCCAGCTAAGGAAAAAATTCCATCATACACACGTTTCTTCTAATGAGAGGATGACATGTGGGGCCCAATATCGTTATTAAACAGTAGATGCATCGAACATTACTATCAACATCGGAACAGGGTAGCGCGAGCAAAGAAAAAAATTCCATCATGCACACGATCCTTCTAATGAGAGGATGACATGTGGGACATAGCATCCTAACTAAACGGTAGATGCATCGAGCAACGTTTTCGAGTTCAAATCAGGGAGGCACGACCGAAAAGTATGGTCCGCTAGAGACACTGACGTCCGGGACCCACACGCCTCAAAATACTTCGGCGAGTCAACATCACGCGAGGAAACGAAAATCTTGCTTCTGCCATGCGCCAGCCGAGCATCCTCCATGTTTTTAGCAGATCCGCCGCAGTAGAGAGCCGTGAAACCAGAAAAAAAGTTTTCCATCGGCTACGGCGGAGTCGAGAATTTCGTCGCGAAAGACGCGCCTTCTACGACGATCATCGGGCCAATTCGTTGCGGAAGGAAACTTTTCTTGTAGTGATGGAATGACTCTGGTGGATCCATATGTGGTTTATAAAAAGAACACACATGCAATAACTCTGGTGGATCCATATGTGGTTTGTGAAAAGAACACACATGCAATGACTCTAGATGTGGTTTATGAATAGAACACACATCCAATGACTCTAGCTGTGGTTTATGAAAAGAACACACATGCAATGACTCTAGTGGATCCATATGTAGTTTGTGAAAAGAACACACATGTAATGACTCTAGTGGATCCATATGTGCTTCGTGAAAAGAACAGACATGCAATGACTCTGGTGGATCCATATGTGTTTTAGGAAAAGAACACACATACAATGACTCTGGTGGATCCATATGTGGTTTGTGAAAAGAACACACATGAAGTGACTCTAGCTATGGTTTATCAAAAGAACACACATACAGTGACTCTAGTTGTGGTTTATGAAAAGAACACACATTTCAATGACACTAGGGGATCCATATGTGGTTTGTGAAAAGCACACATGCAAATGACTCTAGTGGATCCATGTGGTTTATGAAAAGAACAGACATACAATGACTCTGGTGGATCCATATGTCTTTTAGGAAAAGAACCCACATACAATGACTCTGGTGGATCCATATGTGATTTGTGAAAAGAACACACATGCAATGACTCTATCTTTGGTTTATGAAAAGAACACAAATCCAATGACTCTAGTGGATCCATATGTGGTTTGTGAAAATAACACACATGCCATGACTCTAGTGGATCCATATGTGGTTTGTGAAAAAACCAAACATGCAATGACTCTGGTGGATCCATATGTGTTTTAGGAAAAGAGCACACATGCAATGACTCTGGTGGATCCATATGTGGTTTGTGAAAAGAACACACATGCAATGACTCTATTGGATCCGTATGTGGTTTGTGAAAAGATTAGACTTGCAATGACTCTAGTGGATCCATATGTGTTTTAGGAAAATAACAAACATGCAATGACTCTAGTGGATCCATATGTGGTTTGTGAAAAGAACACACATGCAATCACTCTGGTGGATCCATATGTGTTTTAGGAAAAAAAACATATGCAATGACTATGGTGGATCCATATGGATTGTGAAAAGAACACAAATGCAATGAATCGAGTGGATCCATATGTGGTTTGTGAAAAGAACAGATATGCAATGACTCTGGTGGATCCATATGTGGTTTGTGAGAAGAATAGACATGCATTGACTCTAGTTGTGGTTCATGAAAATAACACACATGCAGTGACACTGGTGGATCCATATGTCGTTTGTGAAAAGAACAAACATGCAATGACACTAGGGGATCCATATGTGGTTAATGAAAAGAACACACATGCAATGACACTGGTGGATCCATATGCGGTTTATGAAAAGAACACACATTTCAAATACACTAGTGGATCCATGTGATATGTGAAAAGAACACACATGCAAATGACTCTAGTGGAATCATGTGGTTTATGAAAAGAATAGACATGCAATGACTCTGGTGGATACATATGTGGTTTATGAAAAGACCACACATGCAATGACTCTGGTGGATCCATATGTGGTTTATGAAAGGAACACACATGGAATGACTCTAGCTATGGCTAATATAAAGAACACACATGCAATGAAACTAGGGGATCCAAATGAGGTTTGTGAAAAGAACACATATGCAATGACTCTGGTGGATCCATATGTGGTTCATGAAAAGAACAGACATCCAATGACTCTAGCTGTGGTTTATAAAAAGAACAAACATTTCAATGACACTAGGGGATCCATATGTGGTTTGTGAAAAGAACACACATGAAAATGACTCCAGTGGATCCATGTGGTTTATGAAAAGAATAAACATGCAATGACTCTGGTGGATCCATATGTGTTTTAGAAAAGAACACACATGCAATAACTCTAGTGGATCCATATGTGGTTTGTGAAACGAAGACACATGCAAATGACTCTAGTGGATCCATGTGGTTTATGAAAAGAACAGACATGTAATGACTCTAGTGGATCCATATGTGGTTTGTGAAAAGAACGCACATGCAATGACTGTAGATTTGGTTTATGAAAAGAACACACATGCAATGACTCTAGCTGTGGTTTATGAAAAGAACACGCATGCAATGACTCTAGTGGATCTATATGTGGTTTGTGAAAAGAACACACATCCAATGACTCTAGTGGATCCATATGTGGTTTGTGAAAAGAACAAACATGCAATGACTCTGGTGGATCCATATGTGTTTTATGAAAAGAACACACATGCAATGACTCTGGTGGATCCATATGTGGTTTGTGAAAAGAACACACATGCAATGACTCTAGTGGATCCATATGTGTTTTAGGAAAAAACACGCATGCAATGACTGGTGTATCCATATGTGGTTTGTGAAAAAACACACATGCAATGACTCTAGTGGATCCATGTGGTTTATGAAAGGAACAGACATACAATGACTACTGGATCCATATGTGTTTTAGGAAAAAAACACACATGCAATGAATCCGGTGGATCCTTATGTGGTCTGTTAAAAGAACAAACATGCAAATGACTCTATTGGATCCATGTGGTTTATGAAAAGAACAAACATGCAATTACTCTGGTGGATCCATATGTGGTTTATGAAAAGAACACACATGCAATGACTCTGGTGGATCCATATGTGGTTTATGAAAAAACACACATGCGATGACTCTATCTATGGTTAATGAAAAGAACACACATGCAATGAAACTAGGGGATCCATATGTGGTTTTGCGGTGACCCAGCATACCACTGCATGATGTAGTACACTATAGTCGTTGACATAACACCAATGAAACACCACTAGTATTACATCCCTCAGAGTGGTACAACAGAAACACAATAGGTCCAAGACATTACTATAGATTACAACTCGACTCTTTACAAAAGATCCAGAGAACACTCTAGGTTAAAGAGAGAGAAAGAACATCTTACAAAGAAGAAACAGAAATAATAACTCAGAACTATCTAGTAACTAAGACTAGTATCTAAACTATTTGGCTTGCCATTGCTGCTATTGCAATGCTCTACAGAAATAGGTTTTATTGTTGGGTCCGCAGCATAGAAAACAAAAAATTTCCTACGGTGTGAACTACACGCCAAGATCTATCTACTAGGTACAAAGCAATGGGTGGACATACATCCAATGAGAACTTACCCTCGAAGACAACGATTTTTGTTAACGAGTAGGAACTCGTGGTTGATGTAGTCGTACACTTCCCCATCTCAAGATCGTGAGGAAGTCCGAGCAGGTCCGGCTCTAGGACGTCCTTCAGATCCAGCTCCAGCACCACCAAGTCCAGCTCCGCAAAGCAGTGGTGCATCCGTGATCGCACACACGTCCGGTACCCTGACAACCTCCATCCCTCGCTCCAGCAAAGCAGCGGAAGCAGCAACTCCTTTCCAGATAAAGCCACCGGGAACATGTATCTCGCTAATCCGAGACCATGGGGAATAATACTAGAGGGGGGAGAGATCCTTCACAAGGAGGTGTGTGTGAGAAGTGAGGAGAGGGTGGCCTTTTATAGGAGGAGGGCGGTGTCACATGCAGAACCACTTTCTACAATTTCACCTGAAACAATTTTCAGTTTCTATCGAAACAATTCCTGCGCTTTGCAATTCTTTTGTCTGAAACACATGTGCTCCAAAATGGTGTCCGGTAACTCTTAAGTGTGTCACCCTACAGTTCGCGAATAATGCAGACATGATCGAGACCCCTCTCCGATCAATAATCAGCAGCGGGACCTGGAGATCCATACTGACTCCTACACATTCAACGATGACTTCTGTGATCGTGAGAACCTTTAATGCTAGTAACTAAATCCCTTTGTCTCACGATATATTACATGTCCGTGATTCGATCATCGGTATCTCCATACCTAGTTTGATCTCGTTACCGACATGCACTCTTTTCTCGTTCCCGTGATATAACATTCTAGTGATCACATCATTTGCTTGCAAGCTATTTCAATGTGATATTACCGAGAGGGCCCAGAGTATATCTATCCGTCATCGGGATTGACAAATTCCACTCTTGATCCATGAGCCTCAACATAACACCTTTGTAGCACTGAACCCATCTTTATAGTCACCCTATTACGGTGTGATGTTTGATGTTATCAAGATACTCTTCTGGTGTTAGCAATTAACATGATCTCATGGTCTAAGGATAAAGATTACTTCGTATGATGTTATAGTAATATAAACATAATGACTTTGATCGTAATGCTATACTTCGGATGAATGTTCATCACATCATTCCACCAATGTTGTGACCTCGTTGTTAACAACATCCAATGTCCATGATCAGGAAACCTTGATCATCTTGTTAATCAACGAGCTAGTCTATAAGAGAGGCATAACTAGGAACCTTTTATTTGTTTATTAAACACACATGTATTGAAGTTTCCGATCAATACAATTATAGAATGCAAAATAAACATTTATCATAGACATGGAATAAGATAATAACCACTTTATTATTGCCTCTCGGGCATATTCCCTTCAGTCTCCCACTTGCACTAGAGTAAATAATCTAGTTTGAAAAACTTTGCGTATTGAACACCTATGGCTTTCTGGTGTTGCATATACGCTATTGCTAGTGGTTAACATAATCTCCGGATCTGACAGTTTCAGGTCCGTGTGTATTTGCATGTCTTTGCATCTCTACGCATCACTCATCCTCAAATGAGATGGCATTGTATAAATTTGGTCCTTTGGTGAGACCTTTAGTTCGTTCCGGTTAAAATATGTTGATATTATTGTCACACAATATATCTTCATAGTATTAGCCCACTTTGAACCACACCTAGTTTGATAACAAACTACTTAACACAAATGCCCTCCTATGCTACTACTATAGCAGTCATATACTTAGCCTTTTGTTGTAGTATCCGTCACAATGTCTCAACTTTGGAACTCATCCAAATCCATCATGGAACATCCTTTCCATTACATAGTGCCACCCATAGTCTAAATTGAGATAAATTTAATTTGTATCTTGTGACAAAACTAGTATCAATGTAACACTTTACAATGAACTACCTTTAACTATTTGTCACTTATACATTATATATTCTTAGTTCTTCCAAAGCTCATAAGAATATCTTTACTATCGTCCAATGATCATCTCATGAATCATTCTGGTATGTGCTCATAACATTTAGAGTATAGGACATTCTGGATATATACATATCATGGTATAATCGATCAAAATCTTCATGTGATTTTACTCACCGAGTGTTGAAACACTTGAATTTTGATACAATCCTTTCCATGCAGCAAGAACCTTTCTTGTTGTTTCCATATTAAACCCTTTCAATATCTCATATATGTATGTATGGCACAACTATATTAGCGCCTTAATCTATCCATATAGATATTGATGCCTAATATTCTAGTTTTGCCCAAGTCTTTCATCGAAATCTTATTTTAATGAAATTCTTAACTTGTGTCAATACAAGATACATCATTTCCAATCGACAATATGTCCTCTAAATAATGTATTAGAAATATGTCTCAGCGCTCCCACTTAATTTCTTGCAAATGCAAGCATCTTCATCATCTCCGATGAATTTAAACTCTTTTAACAGTTTCATCATGGTGAAGATTCTGACTTCGCTATCTTACTTCAACTATTGAAGTTTGCATGCCCTTTTAGCACCCTTTGAATTAACAAAACCCTTTGGACCGTGTCATGTACACGTCCTAGGTAACCGTTCTATTAGAAGAACATTGTTTTGTTTATTCAATTACCATATACCAAATTATATGTAGTGGTTGCTACATTAATCCGTCAAGACTAAAATATCACTATGAAAGATCAAATATTGTCATGGTCAACTCCTTGAACATTGTCGTAAACTTCTTTCCGACATGTCGACTATTTCATAGATGTTAAACATCCATGTCTTATTTCTTTATAGATCCAAACATGACTGATAGGCTTCACGCCTTTCCGGAGGGTCTTCCAAGTTCAGAAACTTGATTTATCATGTATGGATACTATCACGAATTCTATGACTTCTAGTCATTTTATGGAGTCAGGGCCCATCATCGCTTCTTTGCATGTAGTCGGTTCATCATTGTCAAAACAATAACGACTTGCTTATCAAATCTTACTATTTGATTCTTACCGACCCACATGGTTCTATAGGAACTCTAATCTCCGAGATCACACCTTTTGTAATCGCGAGAGCCATGAGCATTGTGGCCGCCACCGGGACACTTTCCGGCGCTGCGCTACTTAGCACATATAGCTAAGGTTCAACAACCTTATCAAAGTTCTATTATCCTGCCACTTAACTTTTCACGAAAAATTCCTTCTCAAGAAACTTGACGTTCGACGTAACAAACTCTTTTGTCCTCGGTGTTATGGAGAAATTCCCAACAAATTCTTTGGGATAACCTACAAAGACGTGCTTATCCGACTTTGGTTGTAAACATTTTACTTATGCATAGCATACCAAAATTTAAGAAAATACAATTCGGGTTTTATCCCAAACCATAATTCATATGGTGTCATTTAAATGGATCACGATGGTGCTCTTTTCAGTGTAAAAGTGGTAGTCTCCAAAGCTTCAATCCTTAAAACATAATGGCAGTTTTATAAATGACACCTTTGATCTTACCATGTCAAACATGGTTTGATTTCATCTCTCGAACATACCATACTCCTGTGGTTTATCGGGAAATCCAAATTCATGGAACAATTCCTCAAATCTTAGGTGTTTTGCTAAACATGTAACTCAAATATCTTCCTTTATGATCGAATCATAAACTCTTTATTTTCTTGTTACAATGACTTTTCACTTCATCTTGAAAGTCTTTGAACAACTTTCAAATGTTTCATACTTCTTCCTTATTAAGTAAATATACAGATATATTCACTCAAATTTTCGAAGAAAACATATGAAGAAAAAAGATCCATCGCATATGGCTACACATAATGGACTATGCACATCAACATGCACAATTTCCAATAATCTAGTCATCCGTTCCTCTCTGGCCTATGGACGGAGTTTCAATTATCTCGAGGAAAGTCTCACATGCATCAATTGATCAAAATCAAAGACTCCAAAAATCCATCAACATGGAGTTTCTTCATGTTTTCTTTCCAATATAATTTAAACAGCGATGTCACTTCATAAGTGATCATTCAATCATTTGTCTTGCGACATTTTAGCAATAGTGTTTATGGATGTGATTTCTCCCACTAGACTTGTAAAAGTTCATCCATCCTTTATGGAATACGGTAATTATTTGAACAACCATTGTTCTCGTAATACCGGAACAAAATAACAATTATTAAAACAAATCTTGAAGGCTAGGTTTGACGACAACGAAAAAGCACACTAACAATTTATTTGTTTTTGATGATCATCATCACTTATTCTCATGCTAGTTACTTAGGCCATTGCAGTTCATGAATTGCGTTGTCCTATATGACACTTCATACCAACCAATTTGGTATCCAATGCCGGTATCCAATACCTAAGAACCACATTGTTTAATAAGAAAGGAATACAAACATAACATGTATATCTTCTATATACCCACGTTGGACATCTCCAACCTTTTATTTTTTGCCTAATATTTTATAGATTCTCTTTCAGCAATTCCTTTTATTTTAAAAGATTCTATCAACATCAATAGTGGTGTCATCAACATGACACATGGTACAAAGCTTGTATATAGTCAAATACTAATACCTTTGGACTTGCACTTTGAAGTGGATCACCATCATCAAATGTTTGGCATTCTTTCAAAAATCCATTCTTTAGTAATCTATTAGTGTAGTAAATATTTTACCTACATCTTCCATTCATCCTTATCATGACAACTTTCATGATCAAGCTACTATAGCCTATAAGGAAGAATCGCGAGTATAATATCAGTTCCCAAAACCTTTTTTGGTAGATTCGCATGCCTAGCATCTCCAACCTTCACAAATTCTCATACAATATGAGAACGTGTATTTTGCTAAATTAGCAACCATAAACATTGTTTCAGATATCAAAATATCTTTCACACATGATGGTTTCTGAAACAATTATTTCAGCTCCTAGATAACCTCGATATTAAAACAACTTTTGAATATCAAGAATCATGGAGGCAAACATGATACTTTAGATACTAACATTGGAATTCGTACTCTAGATTTAATACTACTTATTAAAATTCATGGAGTAAATAGAGTTTGCTGAAAGTTTGAAATACGACTTCTTAAATTTAAATTGACATTCAAAACAATATGATACCAGTTCATAAAGTAAATATCCAGAATTTTATAGTTCTATTATCTCAATTAAAACTAAGCATAAGGTAGTAAACAGATGCCAATGACTACAACAAATTATGCAAATTCACTTTGATTTAGTTTATGACAAATTTGGTTCGACTAATCCAAATTAGAAATGAACTCCCACTAAAAAATGACATCCCTCGTGCCTTTTTGGTGATTACATGAACCAAATCCACTACACCAAGTCCAATCATCACGTGAGTCGGTGTAGCTTCAAATGAGAGCATCAATATGGGCATCACATCAACTATATTACTCATGCTTCACCTTTCGGTCCGTGTTCCGAGGCCATGTTTGTACATTCAGCCTATGTAGAAAAGTCAAACTCTTTTTAATTCAGCCTTTTGGGCATTGCCCCCCACATATCATAATAATAAAAACTCTGCACACCCATGTTTTTAAGAAAATACCCCATTATGTAGCATTTTATAAATTGAGATGCCAGGAGCGCTGCCCTTTTACATTTTAAAAGAGATAAACATAGGCAAACAAAATATTTTTAAGAAGACTAATACATAAGTTGTAGTACTAATAAAAGTTTAATGATATTTTTTCTATAAATATCTTTATTGTAGTGGAAACGCACTCAGTTTACGTTTATTTGATTTGAAGGTCTTTTGTTCGAATCGCCTGTGTGTATCTTGGGTTTACATTCTTTTCTTCTAGCAATATCGCATTACGGAGAGGCTGACATCACGGACCCACCAGCATGCAGTGTCCCTCGAGTTTTTTTAGGGTGTGTTCGAAAAAGAAGTTTAAAAACTTGGACAGAGAGGCTGGCATCGGGGACCCACTAGACAGAACATACAAGGTTGCATCGGGGACCCACAAAACAGAACATGCCAGAGAGGCTGACATAAGGGCCCTAGCAGTAAGACCATACACGACTGCCATGGTGAAAACAGTGGACGCGGCCAGAAAAAAGGTCCATCATACACACATTGCACTATAGAGAAGCTGACATGTCAGACCTAGTAGGCCCAAGCATAGCCCATGAAATTAGCCTATCAGCCCCAAGCATAGCCCAAAACCTTCTAATTCGGTCTTTTCATGGTCTTGTGGCCACCGACCATAGACCATTCAATTTAGGAGTGAGCGCATGGAATATAAGCCATAAGGAATAGGGCATCCGCCCCGAGTTAGCCAGAATCTTTTTAATTTGGCTTTTATGAGCATTTTTGTACTCTGAGTCTGACATCTGGGACCCGAAAAAGCAGTCCAATATGCACACGTTTCTTTCAAATAAAGGCTTTCAACTAGGACCCAGCATAGACACGTTTCCTGCATAGAGGTGGTTGACATCTGGGACCCAGCAAGTTGCCAAGGTCAAAACAGCGGACATGGCCAAAAAATATTCCATCATACGCACATTTCATTTACAGAGAGGCTGATAAATGGGACCCAGCAACGCGACCTTGTGCAGATGTTGCATCGAGCAACATTCCCAGTTTGAAAAAGGGAGGCACGAGCGAGAAAAATGTTCAACATGCACACGTTTCTTGTAATGAGCGACTGAAATGAGGGACCCAGCAGCGTGAGAAAATGGCAGATTCATCGAGCAATGCTATCTAGTTCGGAACAGGATAGCTCTATAGAATAAAAAAATTCCATCATACCCACGATTCTTCTAATGTGAGGCTGACATAGGGGACCCACCAGCCTAAATAAACGGCTGATGCAGTGAGCAACGCTATCAAGTTCGAAACACGAAGGCTTGACAGAGGGAAAAAATCTATCATACACACGTTTCTTCTAATGAGTGGATGACATGTGGGGACCTAGAGGTTGATTAAATTGTAGATGCATCGAGTAGCGCTATCAACTTCGGAATAGGGTAGCGCGAGCGAAGGAAAAAACTCCATCATACACACGTTTCTTCTAATGAGAAGATGACATGTGGGTCCCAGCAGCCTGATTAAATGGTAGATGCATCGAGTAATGCTATCAACTTCATAAAAGGGTAGCGCGAGCGAAGGAAACAATTTCATCATACACATGATTCTTCTAATGAGAGGCTGCCATGTGGGACCCAGCAGCCTGACTAAACTGTAGACGCATCGAGTAGTGTTATCGAGTGCAAATCAGGGAGGTGCGACTGAAAAGTATGGTCCACTAGAGAGACTGATGTCTGGGACCCACACGCCTCAAAAGACTTCGGCGAGTCAACATCACGCGAGGAACCGAAAATCTTAGTTCCGCCACGCGCCAACCGAGCTTCCTCCATGTATTTAGCGGTTCCATCGTAGCAGAGGGCCGCGAAACCGGAAAAAAAAGTTTACCATTGGCCACGATCGAGCCGAGAAATTCGTCGCGGAAGACGCGCCTTCTACGACAACGGTCAGGCTAAGTCGTTTCGGAAGGAAAATTTTCTTGTAGTGACTAGTGTTGTAATTGTAACTTGTAACCTATTTGTGTACGACTTTGGGACTCAGCCTATTATATAAAGGCTGGGAGGAGCCAATGGAGAGGCGCCAAAGATTTGAGCAATCTGTAACCATATCTTCCATAGTAATCAGATGACTTCGACTCCCTTGTTTGTCTAATTAGCCAATGAAATCTTGAGCATTCTCTTTTCCACGAAACCCTAAGTCCATAACCATGCGCATTGCCGAGGCTACCCCTCGTCAATTGGCACCGTCTGTGGAAAACCTGAACACTAGAGTTATGGATTCGGTGGCTCCATTTTTACCAAGCAACAACCCAGCAACAATGGATCCACACCCGGCCACCCCTGGTTCGGTTCCCGTCGACTTCAATGGGGGAACTGAACTCATAATTGAGAGCTTCCACTTCCGCTTGGAGGAACCCAAAAACATCTGCCTATCGGTCCCGATTTACTCGGGTCCGTCGGTCACAACAGTAGCGCCCATGGCGATACCTGCATCCTCCATCATCTCATATGAAGAAGACGCACCTCGGCCAATAAACAACGAATAAAGTTGCGGAAACTCCGTTGATCTAGGGGATCTGGCCGATATATACGATGGCCTCTCCTTTGGGTCAGACTCCCAACTTACGCCACCACACGGCTAAGGCCTAGCAAACATAGAACCCTATGAAGACAACGAAAGCATCGATTCCGGAATCAAAAAGGCCGAAACCTACCCAGAGTAGAATATGTGGGATTTCACTAGTTTCCTAGACAGTGTTTCTTATGGATCCGATGGAGACAATAGCAACTAGTACATGACGCATCATCAAGTATGCGCAATCATCGGTGAGGGAACATCAACACCTCGCGACTCCAATGGTAACCCGATCCTTAATCCCAATTATATTCTATCGGATACAGATGTAGGAAACCACGAAAATGAAAGAGATCCGCCCAACAATCACATCACACAAGGAAGAGAAGGAACAAACGACGGGAGCGGATAACAATTCGGTTGTCATCGAAAACATGGCAAAAAGCGAGGGACGCAATTTTGGGTGCGGTCCCAATGACAACAGATGCCACTCGTGAAGATATGATGGCCTATCAGTACCTACTCCACCACAAAAAAGGGACTTACTCAAGATGCAGAGGCAACTCGAGGAAAGGATAATGCTAGTTTTGGGTTTGCAGCATAGAAAACAAAAAAATTCTACGATGGAAACTATTATACGCCAAGATCTATCTATTAGATACAAGCAACTGGTGGATATACATCCATAAATAACATACCCTCGAAGACAACAAAGCTTTGTTAATGAGATGGAACTCATGGATGATGTAGTCGTACACTTGCCGATCTCAAGATCATCATGAAGTCCAGCAGGTCCAGCTCCAGCACGTCCATCAGATCTAGCTCCAGCAAGTCCAGCACCACCAAGTCCAGCACCGCAAAGTAGTGGTGCATCCGTGATCGCACACACGTCTGGTACCCCGACAACCTCCGTCCCTTTATCCAGCAAAGCAGTAGAAGCAGCAACTCCTTTTCAGATAAAGCCACCGGGAAATTGTATCTCGCTAATCTAAGACCATGGGGGCAAAATACTAGAGGGAGAGAGAGATCCTTCACGAGGAGGTGGGAGTGTGAAGGTGTGAGAGGGGGGCCTTTTATAGGAGGAGGGGAGGGTACCCCTCCCTTGGCCGGCGCCCATGGAGGGTGTCCCGTCACCTCCCCATTCATGTGGTGGTAACTCCCTCCAAATAAATTAGCCCCTTCACATTCTCTTTTAAAGTCTCCCCTTTAAATGCATTAAATTTCTCCAAATTTAATGCTCTCTCATTTAATAAAAATATTTTATTAATTTTATTCAGAATTTTTTTATTACTTTAATTAACAAACATTCACATAAAACCCCCTACAACATTTCAATATTACATGCAGAACCAATTTCAGCAATTTCACCCGAAATAGTTTCGGTGTATATTGAGATAATTCTAGAGCTTTCTTAAATCTTTATCTGAAACATATTTGCTCCAAATGGTGTTGGTATCCCTTAAGTGTGTCACCCTATGGTTCACGAATAATGCAGACATGATCGAGACCCCTCTCGGATCAATAATCAGAAGAGGGACCTGGAGATCCATACTGACTCCTACACATTCAACGATGACTTCTGTGATCGTGAGAACCTTTAACCCTAGTAACTAAATCCCTTTGTCTCGTGATATATTACATGTACGAGATTCGATCATCAGTATCTCCATACCTAGTTTGATCTCGTTACCGACATGTACTCTTTTCTCATTCCCCTGATATAACATTCTAGTGATCTCATCACTTGCTTCCAAGCTAACCAATGTGATATCATCGAGAGGGCCCAGAGTATATCTATCCTTCATCAGGATGGACAAATCCCACTCTTGATCCATGAGCCTCTACATAACACTTTCGTAGCACTAAACCCACCTTTATAATCACCCTTTCACGGTGTGACGTTTGATGTTATCAAGATACTCTTCCAGTGTTAGTGAGTGACCTGATCTCATGGTATAAGGACTAGGATTACTTCGTATGATGTTATAGCAATATAAACACAATGACTTTGATCGTAATGCTATACTTCAGATAAATGTTCATCACATCATTACACTAATGTTGTGACCTCGTTATTAACAACATCCAATGTCCATGATCAGGAAACCTTGATCATCTTTTTAATCAACGAGCTAGTTTATAAGAAAGGCATAACTAGGAACTTTCCTTTTGTTTATTAAACACACATGTATTAACGTTTCCAAATTAATACAATTATAGCATGAAAAATAAACATTTATCATAAACAAGGAATAAGATAATAACCACTTTATTATTGCCTCTCAGGCATATTCCCTTCAGTCTCCCACTTGCACTAGAGTCAATAATCTAGTTTCAAAAACTTTGCGTATTGAACACCTATGGCTTTCTAGTGTTGCATATATGTGATTGCTAGTGGTTAACATAATCTCTGGATCTGACAGTTTTAGGTTCGTGTGTATTTGCATGTCTTTGCGTCTCTACGCATCACTCATTCTAAAATGAGATGGCACTGTATAACTTTGTTTCTTTGGTGAGACCTTTAGTTCGTTCGGGTTAAAATATGTTGATATTATTGTCATACAATATATCTTCATAGTATTATCCCACTTTGAACCACACGTAGTTTGATAACAAACTACTTAACACAAATGCCCTCCTTTGCTGCTACTATAGCAGTCATATACTTATCCTTTTGTTGTAGTATCCGTCACAATGTCTCAACTTTGGAACTCATCCAAATCCATCATGGAACATCATTTCAATTACATTGTGCCACCCATAGTCTAATTTGAAATAAATTTAATTTGTATCTTGTGACAAAACTAGTATCAATGTAACACTTTTCAATGAACTACCTTTAACTATTTGTCACTTATACATGATATATTCTTAGTTCTTCCAAAGCTCATAAAAATATCTTTACTATCGTCCAATGATCATCTTATGAATCATTATGGTATGTGCTCATAACATTTAGAGCATAGGACATATCTAAATATGTACATAAAATGGTATATTTTATTGATCAAAATATTCATGTGATTTCACTCATCAAGTGTCAAAACACTTGAATCTTGTTTCATTCACCAACTGTCAATACACTTGAATTTTTATTCAACCTTTTCCATGCTGCAAGAACCTTTCTTGTCGTTTCCATATTGAACTCATTTAATATCTCATATATGTATGTTTGGCATAACCATATTAGTGCCTCAATCTATCCATATAGAAATTGATGCCCAATATTCCTGTTTTGCCCAAGCCTTTCATCAAAGTCTATTTTTCATGAAATTCTTATCCAGTGTCAATAAAAGATACATCATTAATAATCAACACCATGTCCTCTACATAATGCATTAGAAATATGTCTTAGTGCTCCCACTTAATATCTTGCAAATGCAAGCATCTTCATCATCTCCGATGAATTTAAACTCTTTTAATAGTTTCATCATGGTGAAGATTCCAACTCCGCTATGCTTACTTCAATCGTTAAAGTTTGCATGCCCTTTTAGGATCCTTTGATTCAACAAAACCCTTTGGACCGTGTCATGTACACGTCCTAGGTAACCATTCTATTAGAAGAACCTTGTTTTGTTTATTGAACTAGCATATACCAAATTATATGTAGTGATTGCTACATTAATCCGTCAAGACTAAATGTCGCTATGTAAGATCAAATCTTGTCATAGTCAACTCCTTGAACATTTTCGTAAACTCCTTTCTGACGTGTGGACTATTTCATAGATTTCAAACATCCATGTATATTTATAGATCCAAATACGACTGATAGGCTTCATGCCTTTCCGGAGGGTCTTTCAAGTTCAAAACATGATTTCTCGTGTATGGAAACTATCACGGATTTTATGACTTCTAGTCATTTTAGGGAGTCAGGGCCCATCATCACTTCTTTGCATGCAGTCAGTTCATCATTGTCAAAACAATAATGACTCCTATATCAAATCTTACTATTTGGTTCTTACCGACCCACACGGTTCAATAGGAACTCTAATTTCCGAGATCACAACCTTTGTAATCACAGGAGCCATGAGAATTTTAGCCGCCTACGGGAAACTTTTTGGCTCTGCGGTACTTAGCACATGTTGCTTCGGTTCATTAACCTAATTAAAGTTCTATTGTCCTCCCACTTAACTTTTGTGAAAAATTCCTTCTTTAAGAAACTTCACGTTCTAAGCGACAAACTCTTTTGTCTTCGGTGTTATGGAGGAATACCCAATAAATTCTTTGGGATAACCTACAAAGACGTGCTTATCCAACTTTGGTTGTAAACATTCTACTTATGCATAGCATACCAAAATTTTAAGAAAAGACAACTTGAGTTTTATCCCAAACCATAACTCATATGGTGTCATTTCAACGGATCACGATGGTGCTCTTTTCGGTGTAAAAGTGGTAGTATCTAAAGCTTTAATCCTTAAAACATATTGGCAGTTTTATAAATGACACCTTTGATCTTACCATGTCAAACATGGTTTGATTTCATCTCTCGAATATGACATACTCATATGGTTTATCGGGAAACACAAATCATGGAACAATTCCTCAAATATCTTCCTTTATGATCGAATCATAAACTCTTTATTTTCTTGTTACAATGAGTTTCCACTTCATCTTGAAAGTATTTGAACAATTTTCAAATGTTTCATACTTCTTCCTTATTAAGTAAATATACAAATATATTCAATCAAATTTCCGGAGAAAGCATATGAAGTCGAAATATCCACCACACATGGCTACATATAATGGACTATATACATCAACATGTATAATATCCAATAAGTTAGTCATCCCTTCCTCTTTGGCCTATGGACAGAGTTTCAATTATCTCGTGGAAAGTCTCACAAGCGTCAATTGATCAAAATCAAAGACTCAAAAAATCCATCAACTTGGAGTTTGTTCATGTTTTCTTTCCAATATAATTTAAACAATGATGTCACTTCATAAGTGATCTTTCAATCATTTGTCTTGCGACATTTTAGAATAAGTGTTTATGGATGTGATTTCTCCCACTAGACTTGTAAAAGTTCATCCATCCTTTATGGAATACGGTAATTACTTGAACAACCATTGTTTTTATAATACTAGAACAAAATAACAATTATTTAAACAAATCTTGAAGAAAAGCTTTGATCTCAACGAGAAACATAATAACACTGTATTTGTTTTCGATGAACATCATCACTTATTCTCTTGCTAGTTACTTAGGCCATTGCAGTTCATGAATTGCGTTGTCCTGTATGACACTTCATACCAACCAA
Organism: Avena eriantha; assembly: GCA_910589775.1. Lineage (NCBI taxonomy): Eukaryota > Viridiplantae > Streptophyta > Magnoliopsida > Poales > Poaceae > Avena > Avena eriantha. The sequence goes on along the minus strand of OU342742.1, from coordinate 457,657,378 downwards.
TTCGGTATCCAATACCGAAGAACCACATTGTTTAACAAGCAAAGAATATAGCCATAAGATGTATATCTTCTATATACCTAAGCTGGACATCTCCAACTTTTTCTTTTCTGCCAAATATTTTATAGATTCTCTTTCAGCAATTCCTTTTCCTTTTAAAAGAATCTATCAACATCAATAGTGGTGTCATTCACATGACACATCGTACAAAGCGTGTATAGTAAAATACTAATACCTTTGTACTTGCACATTGAAGTGGATAACCATCATCAAATGTTTGACATTCTTTCAAAAATCCATTATTTAGTAATCTTTTAGTGTAGTAAACATTTTACTTACATCTTCTATTCATCCTTATCATGACAAATTTCATGATCAAGCTACTATAGCCTATAAGGATGAATCGTGAGTATAATATCAGTTCCCAAAACCTTTTTGGTAGATTAGGACGCCTAGCGTCTCCAACCTTCACAAATCCTCATACGATATGAGAACGTGTATTTTGCTAAATTAGCAACCATAAACATTGTTTCAGATATCAAAATATCTTTCACACATGATGGTTTCTGAAACAATTATTTCAGCTCCTAGATAACCTCGATATTAAAACAACTTTTGAATATCAAGAATCATGGAGGCAAACATGATACTTTAGATACTAACATTGGAATTCGTACTCTAGATTTAATACTACTTATTAAAATTCATGGAGTAAATAGAGTTTGCTGAAAGTTTGAAATACGACTTCTTAAATTTAAATTGACATTCAAAACAATATGATACCAGTTCATAAAGTAAATATCCAGAATTTTATAGTTCTATTATCTCAATTAAAACTAAGCATAAGGTAGTAAACAGATGCCAATGACTACAACAAATTATGCAAATTCACTTTGATTTAGTTTATGACAAATTTGGTTCGACTAATCCAAATTAGAAATGAACTCCCACTAAAAAATGACATCCCTCGTGCCTTTTTGGTGATTACATGAACCAAATCCACTACACCAAGTCCAATCATCACGTGAGTCGGTGTAGCTTCAAATGAGAGCATCAATATGGGCATCACATCAACTATATTACTCATGCTTCACCTTTCGGTCCGTGTTCCGAGGCCATGTTTGTACATGCTAGGCTCGCCAAGTAAGAACCTTAGTACTCGCGTGTGTGAAATTGTCTTACACCCGTTGTATGAAAGCGCAGAGTCGAGTACACCCGATCATCACGTGATGTCTTGAAACACGATCCATAGAACGGTGCATACTTAAGGAAGAACATATTTTATCTTGATATTTAAATGAGGGATCATCTTATAACGCTACTAAAATGCCAAACTAGAAATATAAGATGCAAACATCATATGTGTAAAGTGGAATGATATGGTCCATGCATTTGATCACTATCATGTGCATCATGGTATGATCTCTATCATTCCTTTGTGTTCAAGGCCAACGTCTATGGAACTTACATGTTAGGTGTGTTGTATGGGTATCAACTATACATCAACTTACAACATTTCCATATCATGACACTAGCCTAGCAATGATATAAACTAGACGCCTCTAATTTATTAATTGCAATGTTTTACGTGGCTTAGGGCTTTCGAAGATAGAACCGGTCTTACCTACGAACATGGAACCACAACGATGATAACTAAGTTATTAGCAACTCGTTGTAAATCATATATTGACTATAGTAGGAGAGACAGACCCGCCAGCCACTTATGCAAAACTAGTTGCATGTCAGTCGTGGAACCGGTCTCATGTGCGATGGCATGTAAAGTTGGACCGGGCCGCTTCATCCCACTATGCCACCAAAATCCAAAATACATGAAAGAAGCAAGAACATGATCATCATCTCCCACATACTGTTATGTGTTCTACCTGTGCAAAGAACCTATGCATAGATCAGGCTCTGATACCACTGTTGGGTTCACAACATAGAAAACAAAAATTTCCTACGATGGGAACTATTATACGCCAAGATCTATCTATTAGATACAAGCAACGGGTGGATATACATCCATAGAGAACATACCCTCGAAGACAACAAAGCTTTGTTAACAATATGGAACTCGTGGATGATGTAGTCGTACACTTGCCGATCTCAAGATCGTGATGAAGTCCAGCAGGTCCAGCTCCAGCACGTCCATCAGATACAGCTCTAGCAAGTCTAGCACCACCAAGTCCAGCACTGCAAAGCAGCGGTGCATCCGTGATCACACACACGTCCGGTACCCCAACAACCTCCATGCCTTGCTAGAGGAAAGCAGCGGAAGCAGCAACTCCTTTCCACATAAAGCCACCGGGAACATGTATCTCTCTAGTCCGAGACCCTGGGGGAAAAATACTAGAGGGGGAGAGAGATCCTTCACGAGGAGGTGTGAGTGTGAAGGTGTGAGAGAGGGGCCTTTAATAGGAGGAGGGGAGGGTACCCCTACCATGGTCGGTGCCCTTGGAGGGTGTCCCTTCACCTCCCCCATTCATGTGTTGGTAACTCCCTCCACATAAATTTGCCCCTTCACATTCTCTTTTAAAGTCTCCACTTTAAATGCATTAAATTTATCCAAATTTAATGCTCTCTCATTTAATAAAACTATTTTATTAATTTTATTCAGATTTTTTTTAATTACTTCAATTAACAAATATTCGCATAAAACCCCCTACAATATTTCAATATTACATGCAGAACCAATTTCAGCAATTTCAACCGAAACAGTTTTGGTGTCTATTGAAATAATTCCAGCGCTTTCTTAAATCTTTATATGAAACATATTTGCCCCAAATGGTGTCGGTATCCCTTAAGTGTGTCACCCTATGGTTCGCGAATAATGCATACATGATCGATACCCCTTTCAGATCAATAATCAGAAGCGAGACCTGGAGATCCATACTGACTCCTACACATTCAACGATGACTTCTGTGATCGTGAGAACCTTTAACACTAGTAACTAAATCCCTTTGTCTCGCGATATATTACATGTCTGAGATTCTATCATCGGTATCTCCATACCTAGTTTGATATTGTTACCGACATGTACTATTTTCTCGTTCCCGTGATATAACATCTTAGTGATCTCATCACTTGCTTGCAACGTAACAAATGTGATATCACCGAGAGGGCCCAGAGTATATCTATCCGTCATCGGGATGGACAAATCCCACTCTTGATCCATGAGCCTCTACATAACACTTTCGTAGCACTAAACCCACCTTTATAATCGCCCTTTCGGTGTGACATTTGATGTTATCAAGATACTCTTCCAGTGTTAGTGATTGACACGATCTCATGGTCTAAGAACTAGGATTACTTCATATAACCTTATAGCAATATAAATACAATGACTTATATTGTAATGCTATACTTCGGATGAATGTTCATCACGTCAGTCCACTAATGTTGTGACCTCGTTATTAACAACATCCAGTGTCCATGATCAGGAAACCTTGATCATCTTGTTAATCAACGAGCTAGTTTATAAGAGATGTATAATTAGGAACTTTCCTTTTGTTTATTAAACACACATGTATTAACGTTTCCAAATTAATACAATTATAGGATGCAAAATAAAATTTTATCATAAACAAGGAATAAGATAATAACCACTTTATTATTTCCTCTCGGGCATATTCCCTTCAGCTAGCCGATGAATCCATAATCCGACGGGGGAAGCAAAGCTCCACCAACTGAGCTGCCAGCGTAACTGGAGGTGCACCAGCAAGGAGAGGAACTTCACGACTGCAACATATTATAGAAGCCGAAAGAAATGAGCTGACTTGAGATCCAGTATTGTCCTTCATGTCAGTGGATCAGGCAGGACACAAAAAAGGAAAAACAACGCAAGCCTCCATCGTCGCCGCCCAAACCTACCTACTTACAACTCAACCTGCACCCGACGATCCTAGGGAGGATCTCCATCACTCCACTCTCATGAAGCTTGGCATGGTGGGAGCATCCCTCCCACAAGGAGAACAAGGAATCACCCAACAATAGGACAAATCACCAAGCAGTCGCAATAGCCCTCGGCATGTGGGACACACCTGACGATCACGATCACCACTTTGGATGCACCTTTCGAACTCAGAGCCATGGGATGACACCAGAAACAACATTACATAGCACAAGATCGATAGATCCAGGGAGGAGCACAGCAACCAAAGATACTATGATGGTGAAAGCGAGGAAGAGTATGAATTGTGTGGGGGCAGTTGCTTTAACCAATGGGTTCGCAGGACCCTAGTACCCAAGGATTTCAAGCATCCTCACGACCACCAAAAGTACAATAGCCCCTAGGAACCTAAGGCTTGGTTGGTCGATTACCTACAAACCGACAGACTCCATGGTGGCTCCAAGGCTACCGCAATGCAGAGCCTACGGCTGGACCTGAGTGGTGCTGTATGATCATGGCTCAAACAGCTAACCAAAGAATCCATCAGCATTTGGAACGACCTCAAGTATAAGTTCATCCGAAACATTACATCCATGTTCAAGTGTCCCGCATCCTTAGAAGATTTGTGGGTGTGCAAGCAGAAATCTGGAGAGCCAATATGAGCATTTATCCAAAGGTGGAACATCATTAAAAACTCGGCCGAAGCTATATAATATGAAAGGGCAATTGATGCTTTCAACGAACGCCTTCGTTGAAGGGAATTCATTGAGGAGATGGGACAGGTCAAAACCAAAACAATTTCTAAGCTAATGGACATGTCCAATCGTTGGGTAGATAGTGAAGACGCAGTAAACAATAAACGGGCAAGATCACCCAAGGATGATCGGGATAGGCACAATAATAACAGGAGAAGACGAAGCATAGACGAGTACAGCGGGCCAAGATACGTTGCAGCTGGCTTCTTAGGAAAGGACAACCGAAGAAATGATGAATGCGGCAGCGATACCGCAGCAACAGAGATGACACTGGCGGAAGCCAGCCGACACAGCGGTAATAGCCATGGGCTTGAGAGCCTCCATTTTCTCCAATGAAGATGCTCGAGGGACCCTGCAACATGCACTTCTACATCGACTCCGAGAGGAGGAGGCGCTCAAACCATCTCATGAAGGATTGCTGCATGTTCCTAAAAATGCAGGAAGTATGTAATGCAAAATCAACCGAGGATACGCCACCGTGCCTGGAACCTTATCTCTCAACGCATCACCATCAGCACAAGTGCAGCCGCCAGTAGGTCAGCCACAACCCGTAGCAAATAGAAACCAGGAGGACGAATACCCGAGGTCCAAAGGTGCAATATAAATTATCCAAAAAGGGCACCCATCCAACAGGATCTAGAAGTTGGTCACATGACGAGTCAATATGGTAGTAATATCACCACCTCCTACACCCGAATATCTCCAGTGGTCAGAACATGAAATCACATTTAGCAGGGCCGATCACCTGTGTTGGGAGATGACCCCTGGATACCCCAACTAGACAAGAACTAAGGCAGGTGGCTCGCGTCTGGCTAGCAGATCGTCGTCGGACATGGGAACTTCGAACCGTCTACCAGCCCGTAGCAGGAACCGGGAAGGACGGCAGGATTCTAGGCCGGCTACACGAGCATAGCCAGGTGCAATCAGGAGGACAGGGCGACATGCTGCATAGTGCATGGTACGCCCTGGTAAAACGATAAGACCCGCAACTATGAAGCCATACCGAAGAATTTGCTGGTGACGCGGGCACAATGGCCGCATGCTGACGACAGGCTCGCACGGTGTTCACTGTACCCACGACAACCCACACAACATGTACTTCGACAAGACATACTGTACCGGATACTGTAGATGACCAGCCGGCTGGGGCCCGCCTGTGGGACCTGCTAGCCGAACTGGCCAGTGAGACAGTTGCGCCTCTTCCTATATAAGGAGGGGCAAAGCTCTCGTAGCAAGGGTTGGACTCAAAGCATTTAAGAAGGTAGCTAGATCATACAAATCGAGGAGCGATGGTACCACGTATTCTACCCATAGTCAGATCAGCAGGAGTAGGAGTTTTAGCTCACCACGAGGGCTCCAAACCTGGGTACTTCTTGTGTCTCGCTACACTAGCCCGTACCCTGCATGCGGACGCCGTCGAGAGCTTCCCTGCTAGTCGCCACACCTCTATCTAACCTTCTCAGGTACTATCGTTCCCAATACAACGACAACCTGCTTTGAGTCCAACGACCGGGTCATTTGGCTCTAATAGTGGAGGCAATTTATTTTTCATTTATCAATTATTGAGTGATGCTCTATGTATGATTATTTTGTATGGCTAGCTGCTGTAGCAAGCCATTGACTAAGCGTTTTCCTTTACGTGCTGATGCCTATGTGTGTTCATCGGTGTTGATAGCCGGGCATCCGCATGCAAGTCCATTTGGACCTTGGATGTCCACTTTTATGTGAAGTTGGATTTGGATGGATTTGGACATACACACAACTAACGTGGAATGGATAGAGACTTGGATCATGTTAGGCTAGATAGAAGGTGGACTTTCACGTTATGGATTTGGACTCGATTCCAGTTCCATATGCGAACCTGATGGTGGAGGGCGGTAATGGGAAGGACATGATTGATGAAAAATCGGCAGGTTTGACATGAGCAACATTTTCATGGATGCAATAAGCAGCATCAACCTCATCTACGCCAAAACTCTACGAGCAATGAACTGTTCCTTGACGAACCTAACGCCAACAGACACATCCTTCCACGGCATAGTGCCAAGTAAAGCCGAAATTCCTTTAGGCAAAATCTATCTTGACATTGTCTTCGGATCGATGGAAAACTTTATGTGCGATAAACTCAAGTTCGAGGTCATGGATTGGCCATCATAGTACCATGTGATCCTGGGGCACCCAGCCTTCGCACGATTTATAGCAGTACCACGCTATGCGTACTTAGTAATGAAGATGCCAGCACCCAACAAGATTATAATCGTGAGAGGCAGCTTCACCCGATCTAAAACCTGTGATAGAGAATTCAACAAAATCTCCTAATCTTTCAGGATGAAAGCGGGGTTCGAGCAGCTAAAGATCTCAACGGGTGCAGAACCTTTGCTGACAGTGTGGGTCACCCCGACTAAGCTTTTGACACTTCAAAGGACACCAGAGTAATTCAGGTTCACCCTATAAACCCGAAGAAGACAACCTTTGTGGCTTCCAACCTTGGTCCCGCATAGGAAAGCGTGTTCATCGAGTTCCTTCGGGAGCGCTGGAAGATTTTTGCATGGGTACCATCCGACATGCCAGGAATCCCCAAGGAACTCGCTAAGCACGCATTTAACTTATATCTCGATGCTAAGCCTGTGAAGCAATCACTTCGCCGCTTCGCAGAACCCAAGCGCAAGGCCATTGGACGAGAACTCCATTTCCTAACAAACACCAAGTTTATCAAGGAAATCAAGAAAGCAATGTGGGTAGCCAATACAGTGTGCATTCCAGAAAAAATACAAAAGAACTATGCATGTGTATTGACTTCACCGCTGTTGGGGGATGATCCCAGGTAGGGTCAAGCCGAGGTATAAGGACAAAGTCCACCAAGGCATAATCAGTCTAAAGTGTGAGCTGGCTGAGGTATTTAAGGGCTGACCAAGTTATGGTCGGGTTACCCAGGGTCGGATAGCACAAGCAAGACTCGGCCGACATATAAGGTATGTCGGCACGATGTTGTTTCATACTTGCAAGTACCATCTCAGCGGAGTTATCTAGACCAAGGCCGAGTCTGGAGCGAATATGCCCTAAGAGGCAATTATAAAGTTGTTATTATCGTATTCCAACTATATGATAGATGTTTATTTTGCATGCTATAACTATATTGATTGGAAACATTAATACATGTGTGTTTAATAAACAAATAAAGGGTTCCTAGTTATGGCTCTCTTATAAACTAGCTCGTTGATTAATAAGATGATCAAGGTTTCATGATCATGGACATTGGATGTTGTTAATAACGAGGTCACAACATTGGTGGAATGATGTGATGAACATTCATCCAAAGTATAGCAATACGATCAAAGTCAATGTGTGTAAATTCCTATAACATCATACGAAGTAATTCTAGTCCTTAGACCATGAGATCATATCTATCACTAACAGTAGAAGAGTAACTTGATAACATCAAATGTCACACCGTAACAGGGTGACTATAAAGGTGGGTTCAGATACTCCAAAGGTGTTATGTAGAGGCTCATGGATCAAGAGTTGGATTTGTCCATCCCGATGATGAATAGATATACTTTGGGCCCTCTCGGTGATATCACATTGATATAGCTTGGAAGCAAGTGATGTGATCACTAGAATGTTATATCACGGGAATGAGAAAAGAGTGCATGTCAGTAATGAGATCAAACTAGGTATGGATATACCAATGATCAAATCTCGTACATGTAATATATCGCGAGACAAATGGGATTTAGTTACTAACGTTATAGGTTCTCATGATTACAGAAGTCATCGTTGAATGTGTAGGAGTCAGTATGGATCTCTAGGTCCTGCTGCTGGTTACTGATCGGAGAAGGATCTCGATCATGTCTGCATTATTCGCGAACCGTAGTGTTACACAATTAAGGGATACTGACACCATTTGGAGCAAATATGTTCCAGAGAAAAGAATTGCAAAGCGCTGGAGTTATTTCAATGGACACCTAAATTGTTTCAGGTAAAATTGCTGAAATTGGTTCTATATGTGATATTGAAATGTTGTAGGGGTTTTATGTGATTTTTTGTTAATTAAAGTAAGTAACAAAATTCTGAATAAAATAAATAAAATAGTTTTATTTAATGAGAGTTGCATTAATTTTGGTGGAAAATTAATGCATGTGAGTGGGAGTATGAGTGGAGGCATGTTTATGTGAGTGGAGCATCCACTCACATGAATTAAGGAAGAGGTGGGGGCACCTCCATGGCCACCGGCCATGGGAGGGAGCTTCCCCCCTCTCCTCCTCTCACATCACACCTCCTCGTGAAGGATCTCTCTCCCCTCTAAAATAATTCCCCCATGGTCCCGGATTAGCGAGATACATGTTCCTAGTGGCTTTTCGTCTAGAAGGACTTGTTGCTTCTGCTGCATCGCTAGAGTGAGGAGGTGGCTATTGTTCGGTGGACCGGACGTGTGTGCGATCACGGATGCACTGCTGATTTGTGGCACTTGACTTCCTCTCGATCTTGAGGTCGGCAAGCGAACAATTACATCATCCATGAGTCTAACCTCATTACACTTTGTCGGTCTTCAAGGGTATGTTCCCTATGGATGTATATCCACCCGTTGTTTGTATCTAGGTAGATAGATCTTGGTTCTTAGTAGTTCCCATCGTAGGAAAAATTTTGTTTTCTATGTTGCAAACCCAACATTGGTATCAGAGCCCGATCTATGCGTAGATGCTTTGCACGGGTAGAACACATAAGAGTATGTGGGCGATGATGATCATTTTATTGCATCTTATATGTATTTTGGATAGGTGGCATAGTGGGATGAAGCGGCCTAGACTAACTTTACATGTCCTCGCAGATGGGACCTGTTCCACGCTTGACATGCAACTAGTTTTGTATAAGTGGCTAGCGGGTGTCTGTCTCTCCTACTATAGTCAATATCTGATTTACAACGAGTTGCTAATAATTTGGTTATGATCATTGTGGTTCCATGTTTGTAGGTAAGACCGGATCTATCTTCGAAAGCCCTAAGCCACGTAAAACATGCAATTAATAAATTAGCAGCGTCTAGTTTAGATTGTAGCTGGGCTGGTGTCATGATATGGTAATGTTATAATTTGAAGTATAGTTGATACTCTTGGAAAATATAACATACCTAACATTTAAGTTCCATAGACCTTGGCCTTACACACATAGGAATGATAAAGGTCATACCACGATGCACATGATAGTGATCATGTGCAAGAACCATATCATTTCACTTTATGCATTTGATGTTTGCATCTTATGTTGCTTATTTGGGGCTTTAGTAGCATTATAAGATGATCCCTCATATAGATATCAAGATAAAATGTGTTCTTCCTTAAGTATGCACCGTTAACAAAGTTTGTCATTCCAAGACATCAGGTGATGATCGGGTGTTTTTGACTCTACGCTTTCATACAACAGGTGTAAGATAGTTTTACACACGCGAGTACTAAGGTTCTTACTTAGCGAGCCTAGCATGTACAGGCATGGCCTCGGAACACGGACCAAAAGGTTAAGCATGAGTCATATGGTAGATATGATGCCATATAGATGCTCACCTTTGAAGCTATACCAACTCACGTGATGATCGGACTTGGTATAGTGGATTTGGTTCATGTAATTAGCAAAAAGATAGGAGGTATGTTGTTTTTGAGTGGGAATTGTAACACCAATATTTTAGTTAATCATAATTAGGACTTTGTTTGTGCATTCATGAGCATCATCCCTTAAAATGCATGTAAAGAAAATAATGGAAACCCTAAACCCTAGTTTCCGTCTTCCTCTCAAACACATTCCAAATAGTTTGAATTTCAAAAACTACAAAATATGTGGATCCCAAATGGACTAAAAGGGCCCAACAATATTTCTCATGTTTTACAAAACCTTTGGTATTTTCAAAATATTCAAAACCGAAAAGAATTTGAAAATACAAACAGAAAATAGAAAACAGATTTGGAAAAGGTTTTTGTTAAAAAAATAAAGCTAGAAGCATTCTAGCCCAGCCCAGCTCTACCGTCTCACTCCTCAACCTCTCGCTCAGCCCACCCAAAGCCCAGCAACTGGCCGAGGCCCACATACCGCTTCGTTCCCCTTCCCTGCCGTCTTCTTCCTTCCTGGCAAGCAGTTGCGTGCCTCCACCGATGTCGTCCGTCGCCGCTGGCCGCGCCGTGATGCCTGCCGCCGCCAGGCGAGGAAGATAAGACCATCATGATGCCCTGACCTTGTACTTATCCTCCTCTCCTCTCTCCCCCGACCTCCCTCTCTCGTTTCGCTTCCTCGTCGAAACCCTAACCACCAGAGTCCGTCAGCGTCGCGTCATTGTCGTGCTCCCCTCGACCATCTGAGACCGCCACGAGATCTGCCTAGACACCCTTGTTCTCCCCGTCAAAGCACGCAAGTTGGGAAGGCCTAGTCCCGCTAGAATCGAGCATGATGCACTGTCGGACGCCGTAGTTCTCGTCATCGATGCACCGCCGTCTGACCTCCTCCGTCCTCGCCGAGGTAGTACATGTGTCAAGGGTGAGCCCACAGTCCTCCTGGACCTCCCATCTGCCTTTCTCGTGCGCCGTAGCTGCCGCCGCCCTACAAGCATCGCCGCCGCTCGCCGTCTTACGCCTTGATCCGACAACAATTACGGAGCGATGCCGCCACCCTTATGCTCCCCACGATGCCCTCGTTCGAACGCGCTAGATCCCGTAGCCACGTGTGCCTTGCTCCGCCGTCCCCGTCTCTCACTGAGAGGTGACCGCCGGCGTGACGTCGTGCTGACGTCACCGTGATGCTAGCATGCATGGGTCAGCTCGGTCAACTAGCCCCTGGTCCCACCTGCCAGCGTGGCTGCTAATGTGGCCTCGGGCCTAGCAGTCAGTCACAGTGGCTAGGGCCTGCCCCTGTATAAAAAGTATTAAGTTTATGCGCTGACACAATGCTGATGCAATAATCCAGTTTGATTATTTTCAGGAATTTTAGAAATTGATTAAACACTCCAAAATTCATAACTAATTATTTATAAGTCAGAAAAATATGTGTAATATATCAAAATGTTTAGAAAAATGATATCTACACAATAGACTCATAATCATGCATTTTTATGCAACTTACATGACAAGTTTAATTAGAATAACAAAATAACCCCTCCCATATACATCCGGGGTTTCTCCAAATTAGGGTTTGGACCCCTCGAACCCTGTTTAAATTGGCAAAGCATGTCTTAGGGTTTCATATCAATACAATTTAACTTGTCATATCATCATCCTTTCTTGAGCATTGCATCGATGCCATGTGTTGATTGTTTTCCCCTTTCTTTCTAGTGTTTGGTTCTTTCCGGTAGAATACGATATCGACTCCGAGATCGAAGACCGAGATCAACACCATCGAAGATCGAAGATCAATACTTGACCAACTGTAATCAATTCAAGTACTAGGAGTCCGAAGATCTACTTAGTTGAGTATCAATAGGCAAAGGAAAGCATATCCCCACCCATGATAAAATCCTATGATTTCAAAGTATTTCATTCTTGCCAAGTGCATACGATTCCAAAGTCTTTCATCGATAGCTATAGTGATCCTATATGATGCATGTTACCTTTGTAGCCTATACTCCCAGATCGACTGCTCCTAGCATAACTAGCATTTGGCTTATGAGCTTCGCTACATCTATTTATATATGTTGTGCTTAGCCAAGCTTAGTTGTTACCGCTGGTCCATCAGGTTGATGAATGAGAGCTGCGAATGAACCTAGTTGGATAGGATGATGTGGTATGATCAGAGATGAAAGTTAAACATCCTAAGGCTTGTATGGGAGGCCACGTCAGGTTGTGGTTTTTGCAGTCCCATACATGCCACCACTAGGATCCAAGTTCTTTCCTCTTGAACCAAGACGAGCGTACAGCCACACTAGGGCATGGAAACCCCCTCGACCAACTAACTTTCCTAGTTGATTCCATGAGTCACATAGTTCAGGCGTTCCATTCGACATATGCATTCTAGTCGTTCTTGAAGGAGGTGAAGGAGGTGCATTCATATAGGGAGGTAAGTGTGGCAGGGAATGGGAGAGGCATGGCCTCCGTAATATCAAACCCTTATCACATCTCTAGGGACCAACTTTGGGACTTGACCGTTACGACGGCATCTCCTTAGGGCGTGACTCATGGTCTCGACGTAAGCAAGGTAAAGGTCGTGTCCAATCACCCTCTGCCGGCCTTCTAGGGAAGAGGGTTAATCTTAAGTGGCCTTAAGAGTCGGAGGGTACGTGTGGGTAAAGTTGTGCACCCCTGCAGGGTAATCATCTATTCGAAAAGCCGTGTCCACAGTTATGGACGACTTGGGAACGGATTCTAAGATCATAGAGAAGAATAACCTAATCATAAAACTTGACAAGAGAAGTGAGGTGTGTTTAAGGATGCTTCCTCAGGGATCGAGGGGGTGATCCTAGTTGTTAGGTTCAGCTGATAAAGATTTGGTGGTTATCAAAATAAGATCGAAGCTAGTGATATCATTCTCTTATCCCCTTTTAAAAAGTTATGTTTAGTCAAGCTTCTACTACCTCTTTTACAAACAAAGTTAGCTTTATGCAAAGTAACCCCACCAGCCAAAAGTCTTGCAGAGTACACCCTGTACTCAGCCTTGCTTTGTTGATACTTTTGCAGCAAGTAAGTGTTACCATAGGAGATGAGTTTGTTCCAGCATCGACATCGACGATCAGCTTGGGGTTCTCGGCCGGCAGCCTGGAATCTATGGATTGGGATGTTGTCACTATGCTTCAGGCATCTTAGGCCATTTGTAATGTTTGCTATACTTAATAGAATAATTTGCCTTCCGTTGTTTGATGTTTGTGGTCAGTGACCTCTGCTTGTAATATTTTGGTTCTTTGCTCAGAGATGAGCTTGTTGTAATAACTTTTGTGTCGTAGGGTCACGGTAATGTTACCGATTCTTTCTCTTTATGCTTCCAAGATTTTAGGTTAGGCTTATTTCAGACAGAGGTCTGGGATTTGTCTAGCCCTAATCTCGGGGGTGTCATAGGTTTTGGTATCAGAGCCGTACCGACCATAGGAAAACCCAACTACTAGTCGATGTTGAGTCTAGTGCTTATGAAAACCATTTTTAAAGATGAAAAGTATTTGAGAAAACTCTAGTATGCTTCTTTTTCTCCTTATCTAGTTTCACTCTAACTCTAGGTCATCTTACCTTTTGTTGACTTTGAAAAGTTTTGCTATCTCGTCTCGTTTTCCAAAACTTAGATGCCTTTTTGGCATCTCGTTTCTTAACCAGTTGACCTAGTGTTGAGTTCTCCAGAGTCAGGGGTGTGTGTGTTCCTTGTTTCCCTTTGCTCTTTTTCAGCTAAGAGATTCCTTTCTATCATGATCTCTCTATCTTATAGGCCCATAATGTTGTGTTGATGGTTCCACCGTGTTCTGTTCAAGGCTTTGAGGTTTCCTTTCGCCTCGTGTGCCTCCTTTTCATTTGTTTGGGTACTTCGGAAGTTGTTTTTCCTTCTGGAAGCTACCTTGTGATTACTATCTTGTAGTACCCTTTGTGCTACTAAGATGGTAGTTACTCCTTTATTTGGGTTTTAACCCTTAGACTTGAACCGAAGATCCCAGATTGTGCTGGATTCTGCTGATTTGAATCTTGCACATGAAGCTGACCTTTAATACGAGATCCATTTTGTTGATCCCTGTTGTTAATGATTTAACATTACCTCAGGATAGCTAGTACCTTCTAGTACAGCCTTCAAGCTTGTGGTTATTGTTATGATTAAATTACGACAAACAAAGGACTTCCCCTACCACATGTTATGGAAGATGTTCTCGAATGGAACAAAATAGATCATGATAAGAGTACTCACCATGAGTCTCACTTCTATACTCGTGACTCTACAACGCCTCCCTTTTCTATGCATTGGTCCTTGGAAGATTGTTTACTTATGCATCCACATCTCAGGATTCTATCCTGAGCATGTTCTTTTTTCCTTCGTTGTTTCCGACCATTGTCTGTCAGTTGGTAGACAAGTAGTGAATATGCATTGGTGTCTTCCAGTGCAAGATACTCTTGTGGTCGATTAAGACAAACCATTTCAGGATGTAAGGAGAAACAAACTCCAGTACCTCATCATATCTAGGACTAGGTCAAAGTGTTGTAATCCGTAGATCAATAAGCATTGATTAGCCTCTGTTCTACCTTAAAGTATCACACTCCTTTATATCAACAAGTCGTGCTGAGATTCATGACTTCCTTAATGAAGTGATGCTCCTACACATATTTACCCACCCTTCCTTCGATCTTTCGCACTCGGGAATGATGCGTGTGCGTAATAATGTGGTCATTTGAGATTCCTAGCAATTCTTATCGCTTTGAAATTCAAGGACATTTGTGTCATTCTTAGCATGATGGTTAGCCTATCACTAAGCAAAGTTTGACCGTGCTACCAAGTCCGCTAATCAGGTACATTCTCTTTGGTCAAAGAGTTAGGTTTGTGGCGAAACTCTAAGACTATGCCTTCTTGCCTTACCAAGCAAGTTTCCTCTCGAACTAAGTGACATATCGGTGGTTTGTAATATTCTAGATGTCTACTAGAAGTATTGCCACATGACCAGGATGTCAAGTTCTTGAGGAAGCAGGTTCTCTGAACTGCTCCCTTCTCCAAGGACCCTTGCTGGATACCCTGAACTAGTTGGTTGAACTTAAACAACAACCTAGAGAGTTGTAAGATGAAAGTTCTATCAAACTTGTTCCTCCTAAAGGGATGTCTAGTTTTGTCCGTGCTGAAGAAAGATGGTGTTTTCCTTGTGGAAATGTTATCTTCCCCACCTTTGATTTGATTCGGGCTATCATCAAATCAAACTCAGTCCTAAGTACTATCTAGATGGTGTACTTACTCGTGATGTTTCACTTGGGTACATCTTCATGTTCATTGGTTTGACCAATATCTATGTCATGTTCATATATTATATGAGTCCTTCTTCTTGGAGTATCTTGATAAGTTGTTATTGAGCCCATCGATGACATCCTTACCTTCTCCATGATATACTAGATTCATATGGAAAAATTGGCATTAATGTTGGAAACTTTTTGAGAACCATCTTCGTGTTATCTCGAAGTATGTGTTCTGGATGTTAGAAGTAACCTTCTTTGGTTCATGTGCAATAGTTGAAAGTTGTTGTCATGGATTCGAGAAGAGTTGTGTTTGTTTCCTCGGGAATCATTTCAAGTCAGTCAAGCATCTGTGAAGTATCCTTGATATTTTAGGTTGATACCTCCACCTCTCAAGAACATACTCTAAGCACACTAAGCCACTGATGATTTGTAATGGAAGAGAAGAAGTCCTACAAACTTTAGTATCCTCCAAAATGTTTCCCAGTAAGGATGCATTTGTGTTTCATTGCAATAAATTCATATAGGTGCAATTATCACTTGATAACTTGCTAATGCATGGGTTTCACAACCTAGCTCATTCATTTGGAGCTTGAAAATGTAGTCCACGTCTTGAGAATCTAGTAACTTTACCTTTGTGGTAAATGTTGCAAACTTTCTATTCAGACATGCTGAGTCTGAAGTATCATTCCACCTAACCAGAGCTGAATCTCAAACAGCAATAATGGTTGGTATTCACCAAGGTTTTTCACGTAGGTCTCTTTGAAAATCCGGCAGGATTGATGTAATGGTTGACACAATTAGCCGGAGGACTTATTGCCATATTATCTTGATTCAGCAATAACAACTACTCCTCATAAGGCATTTTCTATGATTTGTTATAGGAGTTGCGTTTATGGTTTCCTTTGTACCCGAAGTCTGACCTTTACTTGATGTTTTCTTTCTCGAATATCAAGGAGAACATTTAAAGTAGTGTTGCTAAATGTCTCTCGATCAATCCTCCAGATCCTTTTATGTTGGCAGGCATCTTGTTGTGCCAAGTAATTGAAGTCTGAGGATGAAGTTTCTTTTTCCTTGTGTCATCAGGAATCTTCTTGTATATTCATCTTAGTGGTGTAAAGTGATATCATGATCGCTGACGAATTTGCTAGACCTGGATGAATATAGAGTTTCCTTTGTTCCCTCCAACATGTTCGAAGAGCGACTATGGTTTTGATAATTAGAAGTTTCTCTTGTTACATGTTCCTTGTGAATCTTATGAGTCCTCTCCACCAAAACAACCCTTCTATCTAGACCTTCTGTTGAACGAAGAGTGATCCTTCTGTATCAAAAGTGCTTCAACAGCTCGGCTATCCATATCTCTGTATCCCTATAAGATCTACTTAAGCCGTTTAGCAGAGTTTCATCTTTCAAAGTATGTGGTCGTGTTCTCTCCATTGTAATCTCTCCTTCTCAGAAGCTCAAACTCTTCTGAATCTCCACGGTCTCAATCCTTATGAAGACTAGTTATCTAACAACTCGAAACCTTCTCCTTTTGTTTCCTCCATTACCTTGACGTGTTTCATGTCGTTGCCTCTAGAGATGTTATGAAACATCTATCCATGAGTTGACCATGAGATTCTCTGTTTGTGGTTCTGTGTCTTTCCCTCTCTTCTATAGTGTGGGCAGTAACCTCGAAGAAAATGAAGCATTTCATTCATTCAATAATGGTGGCAAGGATTAACCTCTTTGAGAAAATCGTCGAAGTTTAGTGTAACCTTGTTTATTCTATCTTCCTACCTAGGAATCTCGGGACGAGATTCTGTTAAGGGGGATAGAGTTGTAACACCCCAGTTTTAGTTAATCATAATTAGGACTTTGTTTGTGCATTCATGAGGATCTTCCCTTAAAATGCATGTAAAGAAAATAATGGAAACCCTAAACCCTAGTTTCCTTCTTCCTCTCAAATACATTCTAAATAGTTTGAATTTTGAAAACTACAAAAGATGTGGATTCCAAATGGACTAAATGGGCCCCACAACATTTCTCATGTTTTAAAAAACCTTTGGTATTTTCAAAATATTCAAAACCGAAAAGAGTTTGAAAATACAAACGAAAAATAGAAAATAGATTTGGAAAAGGATTTTGTTAAAAAATAAAGCCAGAAGCATTCCTGCCCCGTCCAGCTCTACCGTCTCGCTCCTCAACCTCACGCTCAGCCCACCCGAAGCCCAGCAACTGGCCCAGGCCCACATACCGCTTCGTTTCCCTTCCATGTTGTCTTCCTCCCGCCCGGCAAGCAGCTGCGTGCCTTCGCCGATGTCGTCCGTCGCTGCTGGCCGCGCCGCGATGCCCGTCGCCGCCAGGCAAGGAAGATAAGACCGTCACGATGCCCTGACCTCGTCCTTATCCTCCTCTGCTCTCTCCCCCGACCTCCCTCTCTCATTCTGCTTCCTCGCCCAAACTCTAACCGCCAAACGTCGCCAGCGTCACAATGTTGTCATGCTCCCCTCAAGCATCTGAGACCGCCATGAGATCCGCTTGGTCGCCCTTGTTCTCCCTGTCGAAGCACACAAGTCGGGAAGGCCTAGTCCCACCAGAATAGAGCATGACGCACCATCGGTCGCCGCAGTTCTCGTCGTCGATGTGTCGCCGTTTGACCTCCTTCGTCCTCACCAAGGCTATACACGCATCAAGGGTGAGACCACGGTCCTCCTAGACCTCCCCTCTGCCTTCCTCGCGCGCCGTAGCCGCCGCTCGCCGCTGTCCTACAAGCATCGCCGCTACTCGCCGTCGTACGCCTTGCTCCGGTGACCATTACGCAATGGTGCCACCACCCTTATGCTCCCCGCAATGCCCTCGTTCGAACGTGGTAGCTCCTATAGCCCCGCGCGCCTCGCTCTGCCATCCCCGTCATTCATTGATAAATAACCGCCAGCGTGACGTCGTGCTGACATCACCCTGATGCCAGCATGCGCGGGTCAGCTCGATCAACCAGCCCCTGGTCCCACCCGCTAGCGTGGCTGCTGATGTGGTCTCGGGCCCAGCAGTCAGTCACAACGGCTAGGGCGTGCCCCTGTATAAAAAGTATTAAGTTTTTGTGCTGATGCAATGCTGATGCAATAGTCCAGTTTGATTATTTTTAGGAATTTTAGAAATTGATTAAATACTCCAAAATTCATAACTAATTATTTATAAGTCAGAAAAATATGTGTAATATATCAAAATGTTCAGAAAAATGATATCTACACAATAGAGTCATAATCATGAATTTTTAAGAAACTGACATGACAAGTTTAATTAGAATAACAAAATAACCCCTCCCATATACATCCAGTGTTTCTCCGTATTAGTGTTTGGACCTCTCGGACCCTGTTTAAATTGGCTAAGTATGTCTTATGGTTTCATATCAATACAATTTAACTTGTCATATCATCATCCCTGCTTGAGAATTGCATCGATGCCATGTGTTGATTGTTTTCCCCTTTCTTTCTAGTGTTTGGTTCTTTCCAGTAGAATACGATACTGACTCCAAGATCGAAGACCAAGATCAACACCATCGTAGATCGAAGATCGATACTTGACCAACTGTAATCAAGTCAAGTACTAGGAGTCTAAAGATCTACTTAGTTGGGTATCAATAGGCAAAGGCAAGAATAGCCCCACACATGATATAATCCTATGATTTCAATGTATTTCATTCTTGCCAAGTGCATACGATTCCAAAGTCTTTCATCGGTAGATATACTGATCCTATCTGATGCATGTTACCTTTGTAGCCTATACTCTCTGATCCACTGCTCCTAGCATAACTAGCGTTTGGCTTATAAGCTTCGCTAGAGCTATTTATATATGTTGTGCTTAGCCAAGCTTAGTTGTTACCGATGGTCCATCCGGTTGATGAATCAGGGCTGCAAATGAACCTAGTTGGATAGGATGACATGGTATGATCAGAGATGAAAGTTAAACATGCTAAGGCTTGTATGGGAGGCCACGTCAGGTTGTAGTTTTTTCAGTCCCATACTTGCCACCACTAGGATCTGAGTTCTTGCCTCTTGAGCCAAGATGAGCGTACAGCCACACTGGGGGATGCAAACCCCCTCGACCAACTAACTTTCCTTGTATATTCCATGAGTCACATAGTTCGGGCATTCCATTCGACATATGCATTCTGGTTGTTCTTGAAGGAGGTGAAGGAGGTGCATTCATACAGGGAGGTAAGCGTGGCACGGAATGGGAGAGACATGGCCTCCATTGTGGAGCCCCCGGATTAATCCTCCGAGAATCCCTGTTATGCATACACCACGATCACATGATCAGTTATTCGTGGCACATAACCGACAAGTATCAAATTAAACATCCATACTTAAGCGGATACATGTCATACCTCAGATGCCATTATGGCTACATCAATAAACATCAGCGGAACTTGATTAAGCGTAGAGCCTGAGTCGTGCCTTGACCTACAGGCAACTGACTGGGAGAAACATCCTAGCTCGCATAGCCGTCAACTTCATCTTCTTCTCGATATCTGACCAAGTTAATAGCCAGGGACAATGCCAGTGAGTACTTTGAATGTACTCGCAAACCACCTCAAGAGAATAATAATAACAAGAGGATATGCAATATGGCTGTGGTAGTAGGAGGGCTTCAAGAGAGGTTCAGTTCTCAAATAGTTTCTCTTGTAGATATAGCATCTACACATCTTTGTTGAAAACTTTTGTAAACCATTTTGGAAACCTTTTGAGAAGTTTTGTAAACACTAGGATTGGGGTACCCATGTATTCCCGTCTTTAGGTCGTCCCATGACCAAACTCCTTTCTCCTCCTTCCGACCATCCCATGGTCAAAACCTTTCTCCTTTACAACCATCCCATGGTCAAAGCATTTCCAAAGCTATTTCGTTTCCGAAATCCTTTTTGAAAACAAAACCAGCACCGCTCTACAGAAGTTTGTCCAACCCGTCCATAACCGCGGACACGGCTATTCGAATAGATTTACACTCTACAGAGGTTGTACACTTTCCCCACACCATCCGGGTACACTACCCTGATCTACACCGATCGTGGGTCGTGTAACCGATCAAGACTCTCCGGATACCACTCTAGTATAAGTGCCTACCCTATGAGTGTTGTTCCCCTCAACATCGGGACGTCGGGTACCGAGGACCAACCAGAGCACTTTTTCCACTTCTTGAGTGTGTGCTTTCAATGAGGGGCTCATAGTAACACATGGTTGCCCGTAGACAGTTCGTTCCTTCTCCAGGTCGATGTCCCACATGGACCTTTATGGGAGAAGGCCCGGCCTCCGGGGATCGCGATCCCTTATAGTAGTTGCAAGGCAGCTTATACCAGAATAGACAAACATCAAATCCAGCCCTGTCCCATTCCAGAGTAATGTGGTTGCACGGTTTAAGTTGTTATAGCTAAACTGCAAAGAACCGGGTGCGTTTTTGTAAACCTTTTTCCTTCGGTTTTCCTCCAACGTTTTGTAAAACTAAACCTTTTCTCTTTCTCAACATCTCTTGGGAGGTCCCACCTCACCAAGGTTTTATCATAAAAGTTTTGGTAAAACTTTTTCGAGGGTCTTCCCATCCTCTAGTTTTGCTTCGGCTAAAACGGGGTCTCCAAAGGGTATGGTGTGTTACACTAGCTACCATACTAGGGATAAGTAGGTATCATCGGGAGGGTTGTACTTAGTAGTACCATTGAGTAATGGTTTGGAGGAGCCAAGCCACTACCAGATATACAACATCATATAGTAAAATATGGCAATATGTCCAAGGCTTGCCTGATGATCAGAAAGGTGGCAGGAAGGTGGCTTGCCTGATGATCAGGAATATGGCAATATGTCCCTGTACTTCTTTTTTAGATAACCAAGAACACCAATACCAATAATAATGACCAACTTCTTTTGGTCTCCGATATAATCGCATCTATCGTCGATATAGATCACATGCAAGCAAAAAATGACACAATCAACACCAAGCATACAAAAATCAATACATACAGCAAGCAATGGACAATACAAGTTTACAATTCAGTAGGTTTTGAGTGGTTGGCGTCTACACAAGTGGAATTACTTGAAATGCCTTTGTGGGTTTTCTTTAATGACTTGGGTGCCTAAACTACTTAATTAAGGGGTTTAATTATAAGGTCCAAGTTATGTAGGATACCTTTGTATAGAGATGATACCACCAGATAGGTAGTGATAGTATGAAACCAACAAAAGTGGTTTCACAAAATTATCAATTCCCATTTATTTATAATGAATTTTCTAGTGGGAAATACTCTAGTTTTAGGAAATAATTCACCAGAAATGTTCTGGAGCTCAAACAATTATTTCCTTGGGTGTTTAGGTAGGCCTGGATGTACTTGTTCACCGAGAGGTGGAATCAGGTCAAAATAATTACCAGAATGCCCTCAGGAAATTCCCAAAGACAGTTCAGTAGACAACTTGTGTTTTTCATCAGATTTAATCTACAGTAGCTTTTGATAGGAAACAAAGGCCACATTGTAGGTATTTCTAATACCATTCTGTAGGAATTGGATTCACTCTTTTTGGAGTTGCAGAGCTACTGTAGTGATTTATCTAGTGATAAGGTCACATGCAGAAGTGTTTAATTCACTACAAATCTATAGAAGCTCAAAAATTAGTGATCTACAAGGGTTGGGTAGATATGGATGTACCTCATCCAGGAGAATTGGAATTGGGTAAATTGGACTCAAGGTTTGGTCTAGGGAAAATTCTAAAGGCGGATACAAGGTGTTTTTGTTATTTTTGCTAAAGACAAACTACTGTTCACCTTGGCATGGGGTAAGGTCTAGATGATAGGTATATGAATTACATTTCAGAGGAACTTGGTTTCACATAAATGGGATTAGAAACACTCCCTAAGGAAATTATTTAGTATAATAGCCACATCTTGGTAGATTTAATGCCAATAAATAATGAAAATTATTTTTGGCCGAGGGTTTATTTTGCAAGATTGACAAAACATCTAGGAACATGAGGAAAAATTAAATCTGGCCAATTTGACCCACTTCAATTGTATTCTAGATTTAAACCAACTAGCAAAACTGCAGATCTAGAATATTATTTAAAAAAAAAGGTGTCGGGCCAGATCTGAGCCGACAAGGGCCTCCTCACGCGGATCTGGCCCATGGCATTCGAGGCGTCGCGTGGGAGGCCGCAGTGCTCGCAGGCCGGCGTGGGTCCACCGGTCAGCGGCCGAAACGGCCGAAGCGGTATGGGGGGAGCGGGGCCGCTTGATAAGAATTGATCCAACGGCCGCAGCTCGTCTTCCTCCGCGTGACCAGGGGAGCCGACGACCAAACCCTATACGAGTCGGTGGAGGGGCGGGGTGGCTCACTAAGGGATCGCATGCGACCGTGGAGGCGACAGGGAGACGCGGTCGACGATGATAACTCCAGGGATGGGCGGCAGTGGCGACTTCATCTCCAGGCGAGTTCTTGCGCGACGGCACCGGGGAAGCACCTTCGGGAGCTCATCGGGGAGGCTTCTAGAGACGCTGCATGTTGAGAAAAAGGGCAGGGTCAGCTGTAGAAGAGCAAGGGGAGTTCGAGGGAGTGCTAAGTAGAGGGAGATGAGCAAGAGAGGGGGAGTTGTGCTCAGTTCTTGAGTGTAACATCCCAAAAACTTCAATCCAAGCTTATCAAGATCCAAATGATCAAATTTAGGGTTAACAAAAACTTTTTCAAATTAAAAATGAAAGCATTAATCTGTATGAGCATTTAAATAAGGAATTGATTTGAATAGCCATGGTTCTGTGATTCTTTGGTTGTAAAATGTTTATTAGGTGATTTAAACATCATCTACATCATTTCCAAACTTTTACTAAAGAAAATCAAATAAAAACAATTAAAAAGGAGGAATGGTCATTTTGGCCATTTTAATCCACTATACTACTTTGAGTGTTCCTAGCACTCATTTCTTAATAGAAACAATTCATGATCTTTGCACCCCTTGCTAGTACACATAATGAGGTACCAAGGCCCACCTTTTGATCTGCTAAAAACATTCTTTTGCTTATTTTAAATGGCATGTGAAAATTGAATTCAATGCATATGCATAGATCACCCCTATTTGAAAAACCATCAAAATGAGCTCCACTTTCAAAACCCTTGCAACCAGAGGCTATCTAGCACTAGTGTAGATCACCCAAAATTTTGGAAACCAAAATTCAAAAGTTTACTTCTTGCGGCCATTTCATCAAACAGGTGGCAGGCACAAATCTGGCCAAATTCAAAACACTATTTTGAGTAGTGATTTTGGTCACCATTTGGGCCTAACTCGGTCCCCTTGTCCCCGCAGTGCACCCCCTACCCTTGCTAGCCCGACCAAGCCCTGTGCACACGACCAAATGGTCATGGCCATTAAGGCCGAGCACCTTGAGCACCCTCACCGGCGACATCACGCCACAACAACCGCCAGCCTCTCTCACCTTGTCCAGCATGTCGCTCGTGGTCCACGTCCACCGTACAACCAGCCCCAACCCAGAGACAGAGACCAGAACGGCCAAGAACCGCCGCCCCCGGAGCTGGTCGACCATGCCGACGTCGCCCGCAGAGCGCGCCCTGTCCCCGCGTGCACAGACCGCCCCTCGACCGCAGCCCGCGCCTACCGCTCCGCTAGGACCTAGGGAACACCCCAGACACCCCCACTAGCCGCCCAACGCGCCACAGCCACCACTCGTTGTCGAACCCGCAGCCTCTGCCGCCCAGAGCGCCTGACGCTCCCGACCAGCACAGAGCTCGCCTTGCCATGCCTTTAAGCCTCAGCGCACCACCAAGAGACAGGCCACCGTCCCCAACCTGGAGCCACGCCGCTAGCCCCCTGTGCCGCCCTCGCCGGAGTCGCCTGCCCACACCGCCCAGTCTCACCGTCGGGCCTATATAAGACGGCCTCCCAAGCCTCATTTCTCCACACTCACTCATTCCCCACCTCTCTCTGAACCTCACCCACCTCTAGCCGATGTCGCTCGAGCTCTGCCTCGCCGGAATTGGAGCCAGAGCCGCCGCAGCAGGAGGAGAAGGGCGCCTGCGATTTAGGGCACCCCAAGCTCCGCCGCAACCGCGCCTCGCCTCACCGTTGTCTTCCAGCCTGTTTGCCCGCCTCACCGACCTTGATGGAGCCCTAGTATGCCCCCTGTCGACCCCCACCGCTGTGTCTAGGTCAAGTTCTCGCCGGAGTAATCCGTCGACGACGATGAACCCCCAATGTTAGATCCCCTTTTAATCGTGCGGCCTAGAATGCTAGATACCGTTTCGGTGTTTTTGTGCCGCTGACTGGTGGAGCCCGCTTGTCAGGCAGCCCGTTGCGCCCACTGTGCGTAGCTGGGCCGGCCCAGTTAGTTCCCAGGCGAGTTAGAAATTCAAATCTAGTTTTTTTCTTTTTAGAGTTAAGCTAGTTTCTATCCACTAGTTTAAAATTCAATTCTGGGAGTTTTACAAATCCAATTGGCATGAAACCAATTTTGCCTGAAAGGTATTGAAATGATATATCCAAGCCCGTTGGATTTAATTCAATTAGGGTTATAGATCTCTCCTAGTAAAAATAACAAAACAGAAGCATTTGCACCTTGCAACATTTTTATAAAATCAACCAAGTTAGCTTTTGAGTTGTTTCCAACTCTCAAAAATCACATTTCATCATATCTATCTAAATATGTAATAATATTAAGGTTTACATGCAGTGACTTTGGACTAGTACCAAAATAATGCTATATAGGAATTTCTAGTCACTTTAAATCATTAAATAATAAACCTAAACCAAAGTAATATTGATCCAACCTTTAATTCTCATTCCCATGTGTTAAGATATGTGGTGATGACATGTGTCAATATGATCCCATATTTTAAATGGAGAATATTAAATTTTAGTTAATTTTTCAATAAGTAGAAATTACTTTTCTGAATTAAAAGGAATGAAACTAGTGAATTAAACTTGTGATGCTTGTGATGATAATAGATCATCAAATGTGTGTCTTAGAATGGTATTTAGCCTAGTTAAGTATTGTTTGGTGACTGTGTATGTTGTATGTATTTATAGACGATAGTACCGACCAAGCTTTCGAGGAGGAGGAGTTCTACCAAGAAGAAGAAGAAAACTTCAACCACTGCACTTCACAAGGCAAGCCACCATGAACAATGCAAGCTAACACTTACAAGTTTCCTGCTTAGCAAGCTAGGATCAAACTAGATGATTTAGCAAAGATGCTTTAGGCATGCTTTGATCCCACTCCTTTGACTAGTAGTTACCCCAAGTCTTATTTACAAGTTTTACCTCCCTTAGTTTACACAAAGTTCTTTACTTGTTTTGAAGGTAGCATAAAGAGTATAAAACTTGACCTATTTAGAACCCTTTAGATGTCATTCTATGGCATGAGATTGAACCCATCTTTTCCACCTTAGTGAACACTCTTCACTTAGTAGTTTAGAGTAGATCAAAAACTTGAGTCACTTTAGATGGGAACACTTGGTGAAAATGAATTATGAAAACCTTGGAATGATGAGTCATTCTATTGAGATGTTTTGACATGTGTTGAGAAACACAAATGGTTTATGATGATTAAAATGTTGAGGCATGAGCCTTAACCCTTTTTATAAAACTGATGGTTGGATTCGGATGCGATACCATTCCAAATTTACCGGACAACCACACTACCTGAATTGGGTAAGGCTTAGCTTGAAATTTATATGCATTAGTATTAGTTCCCTCGCGGAAGAGGTTTGAGCTGAGGCTACCTCTCATGATGTCCACCTATGCAGTTCCCAAGATGACTGATGGTCATGGTTGGGAGGCCATGCTCATAGGAGAGGTGCTTATACTAGGGTGTGTAAAGGGAAAGTTATGTTTGATTATCTGCATACTAAGTATGATGATTCAGGGTTATCCCTGACAGATGTATCGAATCTTGTGGTGAAAGTGTACCACCTCTACAGAGTGTCAAACTATTCGAATAGCCGCGTCCGCGGTTATGGATAGTTGGAATGGCCATACTATTTTGTTGTCAGATGTTTTCCAAACAACTTAGGAAATGAATGATGAACTTTGACTTGAACACAACATGGTTGTGTTTATGACAATAGCTTCCCAACTTAAGTGATTCTAGAACTTTATCTTATCTTTCTTTGCTTCAGAACTCAGCTTAGGTTTCAAACTTAACTTTATCGTTAAACTTAGATTTATCACTTTAATTTAGAACTATATTACTTGTTAGAGGTAGTTTGCGAGTACTTAAAGAGTACGCATGGCTTTTGTCCCTGGCTATTCTCATGGCAAAACTATGAAGGAGACTATCAAGATGCTGGCCAGCAGGATGGCTATGATAACTAGGACTATCTGCCTTCGTCAGCATTGCTTGTGCCCCTGAAGATAGACCCCACCGCTAGGATTATCTTTTATTTCCGCTGCTTGTTGTATTAAGACTGGATCATGAGATCCTTATTTATGTAAGACCTTATGTATGGTTTGTAATGGACGATGTACTGTGATATCCAATCCATTATGTCTCGCAAAAATGGTAATCCTGGGATTGCGAGGTATGGCATAACGGGCATCTGGGATTAAAAATCCGGGTGTTGACAAGTTGGTATCAGAGCCATCCTGACCATAGGAGACCCTAGTTAGAATGGACGTTCAAACAAAAACTTAGTTTCAAAACCAAAGTGAGTATTTACGAAAAACTATCTCCTCTCTCACCCTTGTGAATTCATTCTTTCTCAAAAATTCATGTTCCTCAAAATTCTTACACTACTACTTAAAATTTGACACACTTGATCACTTCACTAATTTCCTCATCCTTAACTCTTGTAGATGGAGACTCAGTTCAACATGTTTTACCAGTTGGGAAACGGAGGTCAGCTGATCTTCGAGAGGGATCTGGACTCACTGTCAGAGTTACTGGGACGCCCGCACCCGGAGTTTCTTGGAGCTCAACTTCCCGGACCCCCAGGAGGAGACCTACAGTGGCTAGTCACCGCAGATCTTAGAGGGAGCATTGAAGCACCAACTTCTGGGAGAATTCAGTTCTCCGTGAGGGAGAACAACTAGCTAGATGGATTAGCCAGGGCAATGCATGAAGCTCTCACACGTCTATGTGCCCTCAGCGTCAACAAGATCCAAGGAACTCGTTTTGCCCACTATGCAAGACGTCACTTCATGGGAATGCCAATGGAGATGCCAAGTCACCCAGAGTTGAGGCGTCAAGTGGAGAACCTTGACTTCTTGCTGCATGACAGACAACAGGAACTGGACAATGCCAGAGAGTTAGCCAACCAGAACCGTGCCATTGCCAACCAGAAGGCCTAGACTTTCGCACTGCTCGTCCAGGATCGCCAGTCCCTTCGCCGCCAGCGTGCCAAGAAGGATCGCACCATCACCCGTCTTCACAAGAAGGTGGGCGACCTCGACAAGACCGTCAAGGAGCAGGAAGCTCAGCTTGCCGCCAAGGAAGAAGAAGATGAGGGTGAAGACATCCAGGGAGACATGGACTCTTACCTCAGCAACGATGATGACTTTCTGGAGGAGGATGCCGTGGACTTCTACACTAATGATGAGGACTCCGACTTCATCGATGATGAGTAGAGGCACTAGAGCACTGTCGTAGCATGAGATGTATCGGTCTCACTGTATCATAGCTTACAGGATGGTTCTTCAAACCATCTATTTTCCCTTTGATTGTTGTGGTGTGTGTTGTATCGTGTGCTTGCTTGCATGAATGAAATGAAGTTATTTGAAAAACCTGAGTCTAACTCAAAGTTTTAGATTTTGAAACCAAAACCATGAACCCTTGAATTTCCCTCTTACCCCTTATATCCATCTCAATCTTCAGATGACTGGTGGAAACCAAGGAGGGAGCAGCTCATCGCAAGACCCAATGCTACAGATCTTGTAGAATCTCATCACAGACTGTGAAGCAAGGAGGGCGGAGCACCAAGCCAACTTAGCGACACTTCAACAGATCACCCAGATGGCTCTCAACAACCAAGGGCATGGAAATCAGGATCACCAGGGATCCAAACTCAAAAACTTTCAGAACACCAATCCTCCAATCTTCAACCAATCTGAGAACCCATTAGATGTCGATGACTGGTTCCAAACCATGGAAAACAACCTTGAAGTTGCAGGAGTTGATGAAAATGAGAAAGTTCTCTTCACCACCCACTACCTGGCAGGAGATGTAAGAGCTTGGTGGAACAGTATCCGCATGATGAACCATGGTCAAGTTACGACATGGGAAGCATTCAAAGTCAAGTTCAGCCGCACCCACGTGCCGCAAGGTCTAGTCGACTATGGTGGAGTACTGTGACAGATTCCTGTCACTTGCCAGATATGCACCTGATGAGATCAACACGGAGGCCAAGAAGAAGGAGAGATTCTTGAACGGACTGCATGATGAGATGCAGACTGTCCTCGTCAATATCCGTTTTCAGGATCTCGAAGAGCTAGTCGACTCTGCCATTCAGATGGAAGGGAAGATTAACCAGGCAAACGACAACCACAAGCATCGTATGATGCAACAGTCTGGATCCAGTATTCATCAGAAGTACCGTCCCAACCCTTCACCAGGATATGCACCAAGGAACAACCGACCCCCAAATTCTCGCCCAAGCTACCCCAACCGTAGCGGAGGCAATGTGAAGTCCGGAGGAAACAATCACAACTCCGGTAATGCCAACAATTTCAACCGTGCACCTCCCAAGAACCACAAAAACAACAACAACACTGCACCCAGAACTGGCAGCAATGCTGTGCCTGTCGCAGTCAAGGACAAGTCACAAATCACTTGTTTCGAGTGTGGAGTGAAGGGTCACTACTCCAATGAATGTCCCAAGAAGACTGCATCCAATACCAATGTGAATGCCCCAGCTCAGTAGCAGCGTCGTGTTCAACCAGGAAGAAGATTTGACCCAGGGAACACACACAACCGCAACAGCCGTCTCTTCCACATGAACGCAGAAGAAGCCTAGGAAGCGCCAGATGTAGTGCTGGGTATGTTTTCTGTCAACTTAGTTTTAGCAAGAGTATTGTTTGATTCGGGTTCATCGCATTCATTTGTCACCGAAGAATTTGCATGCACTTGTAAGATTCACCCCACCAACCTAAAGCATGTCATGATAGTTCAAATCCCCGATTCAACAACCAAAGCTAGAAAAATTTGCAAAGCTGTACCTATCAGAATACATGGGATAGATTTTTATGCCAACCTAATTGTACTTGGAACCAAAGGATTGGAAGTAGTACTAGGTATGGACTAGATGTCAAGGCATAAAGGACGGATGGACTGTGCTAAGAAAGCCATCACCATGACCAGTAGTTCTGGAGTCACAGTAGAGCATATCTCTAAAACCTTACCCCGTCAATTCAAGTGCAACAAGAGTGTAGCCCTGCCCAATATAGACCAAGTCAGAGTAGTCTGTGAATACCCCGACGTATTCCCAGATGAATTGCCAGGTATGCCCCCGGATAGGGATATTGAGTTCATTATCAAACTAATCCCCAGAACCGGACCCATAGCCCAGAGACCCTATAGCATAAACCCCTCAGAGTTAGTGGAACTGAAGAAGCAGTCACATGCCTGATACATTGCAAATGTATCTATAATTTTTGATGTTCCATGCTTGGTTTTATCCACTTTCTTGTGTTTTGTTCCAACTTTGGAGTACTTTTCATATGGTTTCTTGGACTAACCTATTAACAAGAGCCACAGTGCCAGCTGCCTGTTTTTTGCTGTTTTTGGTTCCAGGAAAGTCAGAAAATGAATATTCTCGGAATTGGACGGGACAAAAGCCAAAGTGCCTATTTTTCCGGAAGTGATCAAGTGCCAGAATATGAGACAAAGAAGGGGCAGGGAGCCACCACACCACCTGGCCGCGTGGCCAGGCCTGGACCGCGCTAGGGGGTGGTGTGGCCTCTCCCGGCACCCCCTAGGCCTCTCCTTCCGCCTATATATTGCCCTCGGGACGAAAACCCTAAGTACTCGATCAAAAATCCATGAAAGAGTCTGTAGCCGCCGTCTTCTCCATCCCTAGATCGGGAGGGATCTGAAGCTCTTCCCTGCACCCTGCCGGGGAGGGGAATTCACCCTGGATGCCTTCTTCATCACCATGCAAGCCTCCGGTGTGATGCGTGAGTAGTTCATCCTTGGACTACGGATCCATGTAGTAGCTAGATGGCTGGTTTCTCCTCCTTTGTGCTTTCATGTTTAGATCTTGTGAGCTCCGTTCATGATCAAGATCATCTATTTGTAATTCATACATGTTGTGTTTGCAGGGATCCAATGGATATTGAGATGCTATTTCAGATTGATTATTGATTCTATCATGTCTTTTTTATTTGAGATCTTGCATGCTTTCCGTTGTTAGTGGCTATCTTGGCCAAGTAGATGCTAGCAACTCCAAGAGTTAGTATTTATGCTCGATAGTGGGTTCATGCCTCTGGTAATCTAGGGAAGTGACAGAAATCTCTAAGGTACTAGATGTGTTGTTGCTACTAGGGAGAAAACAACAATCCGTTGTTCATAGAACAATCGTATTGTTTACTTTACACGCAGTTCATAAAGCAATAATCTGTTGCTTGCAACTTAATACTGGAGGGGGTTCGGATGATAACCTGAAGGTGGATTATTAGTCATAGATGCAGTTGGATGGAGGTCTATGTATTATGTTTTAATGCCCAATCAAGTCTCATAGGAGTCAAGATGATTAGTATATGCATGTATTGCTTTCTCGGTGTTTGTCAATTGCCCCGCTGTAATTTGTTCACCCAGCATGTTATCTATCTGAGGAGAGCCACCTCTAGTGAACTATGGATCCCGGTCCTTTTTCTTTACATACAATCTACAACTGTTTACTGCTTTGTGTTTACTTTCTGCAAACTTTTACTTCCTTCCATTCGATACGTTTAATCCTTTGTTTTCCGCAAAACACGGTGAGATTGACAACCTCATCGCAAGTTGGGGACAAAGTTCTGTGGTTGTGTTGTGCAGGTCTCCACGTTGCTACTAGCACTAGTAGTGTGCCCTGCCAAAGCTCAGCTAGTAACACCTTTGGGGTGTTTCCTTGCTCCTACTGGTTTGATTAAACCTTGGTTTCATAACTGAGGGAAAACTTACTGTTGTGCTCATCATACCTTCCTCTTGGGGTTCCCAACGAGCTCTACATTGAAAGTCGACCGCATCAAGATCTTTTCTGGCACTGTTGCCGGGGAGTCAAGGACATCTTTACAAGGGGAGTCCCTCATAACCAATCTCTTTACTTTGTTGTTTTTGGTTTGCTTAGTTTTCTTTTTGCTTTATTTGCTTGTTTTGTTCTTAAAAAACACAAAAAAAAATAGTTTTACTTGTTTTGCTTTCTTATTTGAAAAACACAAAAAAATTAGTTTTACTCGTTTGCTTTCTTACTCAAAAACACAAAAAAAATTAAGTCTCCTTTAGTTGTCACCCCTTCCCTATCTCACCATGTTGATCCTCAAATTTACCCTGAAAGACCTTCCAATTGGTAGTGGTTCTATAATTGGGAAAGATAACATTGAAGAATTCTTTAATCATGTTAGCAAACATGAAGATACTGAGGATAGATCCCTTGTAGAACTTGCTCCAAATTATGAGATTGATGCAGCTTCTTTAATTCACATGTTAGAAGCTAGGTTTGTTAACCTCAACCCCTTAATGCAAGTGATGTATCTTAAGCTTAAAGAAATTGAAGATCCTAAAACGAGGGATTTTATTCTAGAAACTTTGTTTAAGGAGTTCTATGATGTTGCCAAGGAAGCTAGAAAAGTATTTGAACGTTTCAATATGCTAGGCTCATGTGTAGATGTTGTTGGTACACGAGAAAAGATGAACAAAACCGAACCTAATGGGGAGGAACCTAAGATACCAATACCCTTTAAACTAGTAGCAATACATGATGCCATAGAAAAGAATCTTGATTGGATTGTTCCTGCAAACCCTTTTGATGATAATAGTGAACCTAAGAGCATTGAGAGAGGATCCTCCCGAACTTATTTGGATGATATACCTTGCCTTGTTGAAAATATTTCTGGTATTGATCTTAATGCTTCCTCATTTGAGAATACTTGATCCTTTTTCTTGCTTCTTATGCCTAACTTAAAGGCGTTAAAGAAAATTACTTGTTGGGAGATAACCCAAGAGTTTTAGATCAGTCTTGAAAGTTAGTACCTCTGTAATAACCTCTCCTTATCCTTTTTATTTGATTTTTGTGCCAAGAGTAACCTCTAATGAGAGAGAAGTAACGATTAGGAAAGTTGCTGCCCCGAAACAGATTTCTGTGCTTCACCGTAAAACAATATGAGAGAGCTATGTATGACGGATTGAGCTGTAATTTTTTGTGCTTCTGACCCAGGTTGTTATATAACTTTCGTTAGTTCAACAATTTTTGATTTGAGGAACAGAAGGTCTTCGAAAAAATTCTTCTTTACCTGCTGTTCTGTTTTGACAGATTTCTGCCATTTTCTGCATTTGCTTCTTGTTAGTACCTTCTTGAGTTCTTTTGGGGAATTGAGCTTTTTGAGGGAGGTGCTACAGTATCTAGTGTTATAATGGAAGTTTATTTGGTGTGAGAACTGAACCTTGAGACTTATTTATCTTGAGTGCACTAATGTTGCTAATGAGATTGTGTGAAGTTTTGTATGAAGGAAAATTTTCAGGTGTATGGAAGGAATGAGTAATGAGATGAAGGATGTACTAAAGCTCAAGCTTGGGGATTCCACGCGTGTCACCCCAAGAAATATCCAAGAAGTACAAGCATCAAAGCTAGGGGATTCCCAAGGCATCCCCTTCTTCATCAATAAAAATCCCAGGTTTTTTCCAAACACTTCATTTTTATTGTTTCATGCACAGTTGTGTTGTTCTTGGAGTGTCTTTTTTCGTTTTTGTTTTGGTTTTTAGTTTGCTTGGTTTGCTTAGTTTTCTGAATAAATTGGTTGGAACCCCTCTTTCATACATTGGTTTGCAAATAGTTTGGTTTGGTTTGGAAAAGAGTAGGAAAGTTCATGCTTATGTGGTAAAAAGAGCTCGTTTTTGACTGTGGCCTATGCTTTGATGTGCCATGCTTGGTATTGTTTTGGATTTATTCTTAGTACTCTTTGCTGTAGCATGACTTGTTATAAACAATTCAGATTGCTTAATGTGCCTTGGATGAATCATGCGTTGTTTTAGCATATTAAAGCAGAGTATATTGGTATTCTCCTTTGATGCTTTATTTGGGTTGACTTGGCACATGCTCACACCATGTTATGACTATCCAAAGTCACCATAGCCTTTATGATCCTTTCGTTTTCAACTTGTAGTATCACTTTATGCTTTGATCAATGATGTTTTGTCGCTCTGCATGATTATGGCCAT
Source organism: Avena eriantha (assembly GCA_910589775.1). NCBI lineage: Eukaryota > Viridiplantae > Streptophyta > Magnoliopsida > Poales > Poaceae > Avena > Avena eriantha. The sequence goes on along the minus strand of OU342742.1, from coordinate 457,623,496 downwards.
TATTGCTCTCTTAGTTTGTCGCTCCCAGTCTTTTGCTAGCCTCCACAACAAAGTATGAGTTCCACTCATGCATCCAACTCCCTAAACCAAGTTATTCCAAAGAGTCCACCATACCTACCTACTAGCTTATTCTATTCCAAGTATATTCATGCTTTTGTTTACCTTCCACTTGTTATGAGAAAACTAGTGATTAAAGCTCTCACAAACTTGATGGCACACTTTACTTTTTGCCTCTAATAAACTTGAACCATTGGGTCCTTCTTTGTTGCGTATATGCTTGCGCTTTATAAGTTGAAATTAGCAGAACCATGTACCATGGGGAACGCTTTCGACATTGCACTTGTACTTTGTACCCCGTTGATATCATGTTCTTTTGCTTACTGATCCCGGTGGTGTGAAATAAAAGTGGAACTTGTAAGATCATGGAGTTTGTATGTGTGTTAGAGAAACGCCTGGGCCGCTAGCCTAATCCATGCCTAATCATGGTGGAAACTTGCAGCATCACCATAATGAGCACTCTATGAAGCATCCTCAGTAAAAACCTATGCAAATAGCAAATAAAACGATCGCTGAGATGCTCATTGTCTACCTGCCTTGTCATTTTGAATATGGGAAAGCTCCCGTATCATGTGCAACGGGTACCCCGTTGGCGGTTCTTAATGATACACATATACTTACAATGACAAGAGCTTACTCGTGACTAAAGTTGAGTAGCATGAGGATCGGTCTTCGTAAGTAAGGGGCATGAGATTTCGGTTTATAACTTGTCAAGCATATCCTCTTAGTTGTGTCACTTTAACCTTAATCACCTTCAAGATGCTTATTATAGGGGCAATGAGAGCTGAAAACTACAAGTACTATAATTTTTGGAAGCTCTTCATGAGACTTGAATCCCTACTTCCTTTTACAAAAGGCCTTTCTTCCACCATTATATTAAGTCTCCACCTTCTATCTTTATGCACCTACTTTGAGAGCATAGTGACCATTCTTAGTTCTATGTGCATTGTCCCAAGAATAGTTGATTGATGCATAACTTGTTATTGCTTGTTTGAAACTATTGTATCTAGTCACTCTTATGAACTTTGAAGGTGTCATATGCATTTATATTTGCTACTCTATTGAGGGACAAGCTGAATACTATTATGGTATGTTTTCTTTATGTGAAACAAACAAACGTCTTGCAAAGCATTGTTATTCATGAATCTTTTGTTTGTGCCTTTTCATGTTGCATCATAGTTTCTTTGCTTATTGCTAGAACTTTGTCTTTCATGTTATGATTGAAGTACTATGATCCCAGCTTTGAATGTTTTGCAAATACTTTGATCAAGTCTTTGATGGTGCATGTCACCTCAAAAACTATTCTTTGTTTTTATCACTTACCTATTCGAGGACAAGCAGGAGTTAAGCTTAGGGATGTTGATACATTGCAAATGTATCTATAATTTTTGATGTTCCATGCTTGGTTTTATCCACTTTCTTGTGTTTTGTTCCAACTTTGGAGTACTTTTCATATGATTTCTTGGACTAACCTATTAACAAGAGCCACAGTGCCAGCTGCATGTTTTCTGCTGTTTTTGGTTCCAGGAAAGTTAGAAAATGAATATTCTCGGAATTGGACGGGACAAAAGCCAAAGTGCCTATTTTTTCGGAAGTGATCAAGTGCTAGAATACAAGACGGAGAAGGGCCAGGGAGCCACCACACCACCTGGCCGCGCGGCCAGGCCTGGCCCGCGCCAGGGGGTGGTGTGGCCGCTCCCGGCACCCCCTCGGCCTCTCCTTCTGCCTATATATTGCCCTCAGGACGAAAACCCTAAGTACCCGATCAAAAATCCACGAAAGAGTCTGTAGCCCCCGTCATCTCCATCCCTAGATCGGGACGGATCTGAAGCTCTTCCCGGCACCCTGCCAGAGAGGGGAATTCACCCTGGAGGCCTTCTTCATCACCATGCAAGCCTCCGGTATGATGCGTAAGTAGTTCATCCTTGGACTACGGATCTATGTAGTAGCTAGATGGCTTGTTTCTCCTCCTTTGTGCTTTCATGTTTAGATCTTGTGATCTCCGTTCATGATCAAGATCATCTATTTGTAATTCATACATGTTGTGTTTGCGGGGATCCGATGGATATTGAGATGCTATTTCAGATTGATTATTGATTCTATCATGTCTTTGTTATTTGAGATCTTGCAAGCTTTCCGTTGTTAGTAGCTATCTTGGCCAAGTAGATGCTAGCAACTCCAAGAGTTAGTATTTATGCTCGGTAGTGGGTTCATGCCTCTGGTAATCTGGGGAAGTGACAGAAATCTCGAAGGTACTAGATGTGTTGTTGCTACTAGGGAGAAAACAACAATCCGTTGTTCATAGAACAATCGTATTGTTTACTTTACACGCAGTTTGTAAAAGCAATAATCTGTTGCTTGCAACTTAATACTGGAGGGGGTTCGGATGATAACCTGAAGATGGATTATTAGTCATAGACCATCGTATCACATCGAGGAACCCAGTTTACCTCAAGATTTTGGTAGAAAGTCCAAGAAGGATTAGGAACTAAGTTGAACTTCAGCACAGCGTATCACCCGCAAACTGATGGACATACTGATAGAGTCAACCAGATCCTAGAGGATATGCTTAGAGCTTGTGTGTTGGAATACGGATCGAAATGGGAAGACTGCCTGCCTTTCGCAGAATTCTCATATAACAACAGTTATCAAGCTAGTTTGCAGATGGCACCGTTTGAATTCCTATACGGAAGAAAGTGTTGTACCCCTTTGAATTGGTCGCAAGTAGGAGAGAGTGAGATCTTTGGACCCGACATTCTCTGAGAAGTAGAAGAGAAAGTTCACAAAGTCCATGAGCACCTCAAGACCGCCCAATCCAGACAGAAGATTTATGCTGACAAGAGAAGGAGAGACCTGACTTTCAATGTCGGAGATTTTGTATATCTAAAGGTTTCACCATTGAAGGGAACTCAATGCTTTAGTCTGAAGGGAAAGTTAGCCCCCAGATATATCGAACCTTTCAAAATTCTGAACCGTCGAGGAGAAGTATCGTACCAACTGGAACTGCCTGAAGAGATGTCAGCCATCCACAATGTGTTCCATATCTCATTACTTCGCAAATGTTTGGAAGTGCCCGAGAAGACTGAAGTTTTCAAGAACATCGATCACAGAGCTGTGGAAATCAACAATGACTTGACCTATAGAGAAGTACCCATCCGTATCTTAGAAGAAGCCTACAGAACCACCAGGACCAGGACTATCAAGTTTCTCAAGATTCAGTGGAGCAACCATACCGAGGAGGAAGCTACTTGGGAGCGTGAGGATTACATTAGGACAGAGTTCCCAGATCTCTTTGGTTCCTAGTTTTCCTTGTCAATCTCGGGACGAGATTTTGTTTAAGGGGGGAAGGTTTGTAACATCCCAAAAACTTCAATCCAAGCTTATCAAGATCCAAATCATCAAATTTAGGGTTAACAAAAACTTTTTTTAATTAAAAATGAAAGCATTCATGTGTATGAGCATTTAAATTAGGAATTGATTTGAATTGCCATGGTTCTGTGATTCTTTGGTTATAAAATGTTTCTTAGGTGATTTAAACATCATCTACATCATTCCCAAACTTTTACTAAAGAAAATCAAATAAAAAACAATTAAAAAGGAGGAATGGTCATTTTGGCCATTTTAATCCACTATACTACTTTGAGTGTTCCTAGCACTCATTTCTTAACAGAAACAATTCATGATCTTTGTACCCCTTGCTAGTACACATAATGAGGTACCAAGGCCCACATTTTTATCTGCTAAAAAGATTATTTTCCTTATTTTAAATGGCATGTGAAAATTGAATTCAGTGCATATGCATAGATCACCCCTATTTGAAAAACCATCAAAATGAGCTCCACTTTCAAATCCCTTGCAACCAGAGACTACCTAGCACTAGTGTAGATCACCCAAAATTTTGGAAACCAAAATTCAAAAGTTTACTTCTTGCGGCCATTTCATCAAACAGGTGGCAGGCACAAATCTGGCCAAATTCAAAACACTATTTTGAGTAGTGATTTTGGTCACCATTTGGGCCTAACTCGGTCCCCTTGTCCCCACGAGTGCACCCCCTACCCTTGCTAGCCCGGCCAAGCCCTGTGCACACGACCAAATGGTCATGGCCATTAAGGTTGAGCACCTTGAGGACCCTCACCGGCGACATCGCGCCACAGCAGCCGCCAGCCTCTCTCACCTTGTCCAGCACGTCGCCTGTGGTCCACCTTCACCGTCCAACCAGCCCCAGCCCAGAGACAGAGACCAGAACGGCCAAGAATCGCCACGCCCGGAGCTGGTCGACCATGCCGACGCCGCCGCAGAGCGTGCCCTGTCCCCACGTGCACAGACCGCCCCTCGGCCGCAACCTGCGCCTACCGCTCCGCCAGGACCTAGGGAACACCCCAGACACCCCCACTGGCTGCCCAACGCGCCACAGCCACCACTCGCCGTCGAACCCGCAGCCTCTGCCGCCCAGAGCGCCTGACGCTCCCGACCAGCATAGAGCTCGCCTTGCCGTGCCTTTAAGCCTCAGCGCACCACCAGGAGACAGGCCACCGTCCCCTACCTCGACCCACGCTGCTAGCCCCCTATGCCGCCCTCGCCGGAGTCGCCTGCCCACACCGCCCGGTCTCACCGTCGGGCCTATATAAGCCGGCCTCCCAAGCCTCATTTCTCCACACTCACTCCCCACCTCTCTCTGAACCTCACCCACCTCTAGCCAACGTCGCTCGAGCTCTGCCTAGCCAGAATTGGAGCCGGAGCCGCCGCAGCAGGAGGAGAAGGGTGCATGCGATTTAGGGCACCCCAAGCTCCGCCGCAACCGCGCCTCGCCTTGCCGTCATCTTCCAGCCCGTTTGCCCGCCTCACCAACCTTGTTGGAGCCCTGGTACGCCCCCAGTCGACCCCCACCGCCGCGTCTAGGTCAACTTCTCGCCGGAGTAATCCGTCGATGACGATGAACCCCCACCGTTAGATCACCTTTTAATCGTGCGACCTCGAATGCTAGATACCGTTTGGGTGTTTTTGTGCCGCTGACTGGTGGAGCCCGCTTGTCAGGCAACCCGTTACACTCACTGTGCGTAGCTGGGCCGGCCCAGTTAGTTCTCGCGCGAGTTAGAAATTCAAATCTAGTTTTTTCTTTTTAGAGTTAAGCTAGTTTCTGTCCACTAGTTTAAAATTCAATTCTGGGAGTTTTACAAATCCAATTGGCATGAAACCAATTTTTCCTGAGAGGTATTGATATGATCTATCCAAGACCATTGGATTTAATTCAATTAGAGTTATATATCTCTCCTAGTAAAAATAACAAAACAGAAGCATTTGCACCTTGCAACATTTTTATAAAATCAACCAAGTTAGCTTTTGAGTTGTTTCCAACTCTCAAAAATCACATTTCATCATATCTATCTAAATATGTAATAATATTAAGGTTTACATGCAGTGACTTTGGAGTAGTACCAAAATAATGCTATATAGGCATTTCTAGTCACTTTAAATCATTAAATAATAAACCTAAACCAAAGTAATATTGATCCAACCTTTAATTCTCATTCCCATGTGTTAAGATATGTGGTGATGACATGTGTCAATATGATCCCATATTTTAAATGGAGAATATTAAATTTTAGTTAATTTTTCAATGAGTAGAAATTACTTTTCTGAATTAAAAGGAATGAAACTAGTGAATTAAACTTGTGATGCTTGTGATGATAATAGACCATCAAATGTGTGTCTTAGAATGCTATTTAGCCTAGTTAAGTATTGTTTGGTGACTGTGTATGCCGTATGTATTTATAGACGATAGTACCGACCAAGCTTTCGAGGAGGAGGAGTTCTACCAAGAAGAAGAAGAAAACTTCAACCACTGCACTTCACAAGGCAAGCCACCATGAACAATGCAAGCTAACACTTACAAGTTTCCTTCTTAGGAAGCTAGGATCAAACTAGATGATTTAGCAAAGATGCTTTAGGCATGCTTTGATCACACTCCTTTGACTAGTAGTTACCCCAAGTCTTATTTACAAGTTTTACCTCCCTTAGTTTACACAAAGTTCTTTACTTGTTTTGAAGGTAGCATAAAGAGTATAAAACTTGACTTATTTAGAACCCTTTAGATGTCATTCTATGGCATGAGATTGAACCCATCTTTTCCACCTTAGTGAACACTCTTAACTTAGTAGTTTAGAGTAGATCAAAAACTTGAGTCACTTTAGATGGGAACACTTGGTGAAAATGAATTATGAAAACCTTGGAATGATGAGTCATTCTATTGAGATGTTTTGACATGTGTTGAGAAACACAAATGGTTTATGATGATGAAAATGTTGAGGCATGAGCCTTAACCCTTTTTATAAAACTGATGGTTGGATTTGGATGCGATACTATTCCAAATTTACCGTACAACCACACTACCTGAATTGGGTAAGGCTTAGCTGGAAATTTATATGCATTAGTATTAGTTCCCTCGCGAGAGAGGTTTGAGCTGAGGCTACCTCTCATGATGTCCACCTATGCAGTGCCCAAGATGACTGATGGTCATGGTTGGGACGCCATGCTCATAGGAGAGATGCTTATACTAGGGTGTGTAAAGGGAAAGGTATGTTTGATTATCTGCATACTAAGTATGATGATTCAGGGTTATCCCTGACAGATGTATCGAATCTTGTGGTGAAAGTGTACCACCTCTGCAGAGTGTCAAACTATTCGAATAGCCGCGTCCGCGGTTCTGGACAGTTGGAATGGCCATACTGTTTCGTTGTCAGATGTTTTCCAAAAAACTTAGGAAATGAATGTTGAACTTTGACTTGAACACAATAGGGTTGTGTTTATGACAATAGCTTCCCAACTTAAGTGATTCTAGAACTTTATCTTATCTTTCTTTGCTTCAGAACTCAGCTTAGGTTTCAAAGTTAACTTTATCGTTAAACTTAGATTTATCACTTTAATTTAGAACTATATTACTTGTTAGAGGTAGTTTGCGAGTACTTAAAGAGTACTCATGGCTTTTGTCCCTGGCTATTCTCATGGCCATACTATGAAGGAGACTATCAAGATGATGGCCAACAGGATGGCTATGATAACTAGGACTATCTGCCTTTGTTAGCATTGCCTGTGCCCCTGAAGATCGACCCCACCGCTGCGCTTATCTTTTATTTCCACTGCTTGTTGTATTAAGACTGGATCATGAGATCCTTATTTGTGTAAGACCTTATGTATGGTTTGTAATGGATGATGTACTGTCATATCCAATCCGTTATGTCTCGCAAAAATGGTAATCCTGGGATTGAGAGGTATGACATAACGGGCATCTGGGATTAAAAATCCGGGTGTTGACATTGAGCAATGGCCGAAAGGCCATTCTTTTCTTCTCTCAGGCAGGGGAAGGCAGGGGAGGAGGGGGTGGAGTACAGGGGAGGTGAGAGGGGAGGAGTGGGGGAAATGCGCCAGGGAGGGGTGTGGGGTGGCCTCTGGCCTATTAAAAATGAGGTGAATAGGTCCATCATGGAGATGGGGAGGGATCTGGCATTCCATTGGGCAGCAGGGGTGGTGGATAGAGGGTGGAGGTGTTATTTGAGGTCGTGCTTAGGGCAGAGGGACAGTGGGGCTGCTGTCCTAGACTTAGTTTTCCAAGGTAGGAAATATTGTTTTGACCCTCTCTCTCTCTCCTTCCAAGTACTAATGACAGGTCAGGGGTGTACTACTGGGATTTCGACCAGGAGTGAGATGGGTGCTGGAGAGAGGTGCTGGTCAAGCTTTTGATGAGGCTTGGAGGTGGTTTGAGTAGTGGATTTGATTAGTTGGCATAATTTGTCAATTTAATGGTTATGAAGGAAGTACAGGGATGTAGTCTTTATAAAATGAGGGAGTGGTACTAGTGGGTAGATACAGCCAAGGTACCCCTCCTAGAATTATTTGAGATTTTTCAAAGGAGTTTTAGGATACAGCCAAGGTACCCCTCCTAGTATTGGAGCTCATTTGATATTTTTACATTGGACCTTGTGGGATTTTTATGTGAGGTGGTCCCACATGTGAATACACACTTAGGAGAATTTTCCTGAGATTTATTGAGGATTAAAAGTATTTAAAACAATTATTATTCCAATTCAGCCATTTAAGAAAATGGACAAAAAGAAATAATAAAGCTCTTCAAAAATATTTATTTTTGAAATGGGAAGATGGGGTATGATATGTGGACCTCAATTTAGCCAAAATTTGGGGATGTGTTTTGGCAAAAACCAAATTTTCCTTTATGGAGGAAGTTTTGGAGATTTGGTCTATTAAAGAGATTATTTAGATTTGGAGCCATAATAATTGTAGATGATATTTGATAAATCTTGATGATTAAGGTAGATGATGTAGAAAAGGTGTATCAAGAATTTTCAACCTTGGGATTGGAGAATCCAGGTTGATTTTGTTGAAAACTAGAGATTTAAGGATCTTGGGTAAGGTTGTTTTCATGCCACCAAAACCTTGTTGGATCTTGGAGATCAGAGCTCACCTTGATGCAAGGGATAGATGGATAGTTATACAAAGTCATATATATGATCATGGCAGAAGGAGTTTGGATTTTTACATTTGAGGTGGTCTGGAAGTGATGGCAAACTTTGTTGAAAATAAGGCTGCCATACCAGATGAGTCATGATGCCTTATAAACCATGTGGGTTTAAGAAGCACAAAGATACACTTGGCACAAGTGAAGTAGATGTTGATAGACCTATATGATTGGAACACAACCATGACAATATTTGGTCCATAGAAAGTGGGATGATGGTGTGAGCTTCTATCAGAGTAGGCATGTTGATAAGATTTGTAGGAAAAGTTATTTTCTTTCCTGCAAAACCATTAAGAACAAGTGGGTTGGAGGATGATATAACCAAGGGCATGAGTGGGCCTTGGTAGTACTTAGGATGTTTAACAATATGGTTCATATTCATTTTCAAAAATGCACAAGGGTTTGAGAAAAGGAGGCATTCAAAAAAGGTGATGTTGGAACAGATTCTAGACTTAGCCAAATTTGGCAGATTTAGGGTTTTTGACTAGAATGTGGGTGGTGATGATTTTGATGGGTTGCAAGGTACTAAAGCATCATCAAGTGGATGAGGTTGACAAGTAGATTGAGTAGAAGGGATCCATGCTTGATATTGGTCTTCATTCACTTGGAAACTTCTAGAATGGATCACTACAGAATTGATCTAGTTAAGGGTTTTAGATGATCATCTGGTGGATAGGGATTAGATCCAGATTGTATTCTTGCTTAGGGTTTGGTGATTTTTAAATTATCTTGATCCTAGTGGATGAGCTCCTAGGGTAGCTCATACTACTTCTAAGCAATCAAGTCAAACAGTAGATCAGGGTAACTCATCTTACAACAAATCAACTACTACCAGGGTTACCATCAAGCTTAGCTTGAGGTATGGATGGGAAATTTTGAAGGGTTGGAGTTTGAGTAAGGTAAGAGTCCTTGGTATCTCTACCAAGAGTAGAATTCAAAAGATTTAAAAGGAGGTTTTGGGAAACCTAGAGATAAGAATGGTTGAAGGTTCTGTCTATAAAACATAAGGAGATTATAATAGGTTGCTCTCCATAGTTTAGGGAAATATAAGCTACTAAAATAGTTGGTTTGCAAAGGCTTCTTCGCTCAGGTTTTGAAATGCCAGAACATTTGAGAATATGTAAAATGAGCTAGGATAGTTTTGTTAGATAGCTTTTGTCAACTGATGGTGAGGTAAGGAGTATCTTATGGCATACACTCACATGCTCAAGCACAAACAAACAAAAAGCAAACACTGCACCAACAAAGAAGAAAAAGTTTTTGTTTCCCTGATTTTTGCATTCTGGACAACTAATCGGGGTTGCAGAAATTGGAATGTTACATCCATAATCTCAAACCCTGTTCACATCTCTAGTGACCAACTTCAAGAATTAACCCGTTACGGCGGCATCTCCTTAGGGCGTGACTCATGTTCTCGGCGAAAGCAAGGTAAAGGTTGTGTCCAATCACTCTCTACCGGCCTTCCAAGGAAGAAGGCTAATCTTAAGTGGCATTAAGAGTCGGTTGGTACATGTAGGTAAAGTTGTGCACCCCTGTAGGGAAATAATCTTTTCGAAAAGTTGTGTCCACGGTTATGGACGACTTGGGAACGGATTCTAAGATCATAGAGGAGAATAACCTAATCATAAAACTTGAGAAGAGACATGAGGTGTGTTTAAGGATGCTTCCTCAGGGATGGAGGGGGTGATCCTAGTTGTTAGGTTCAGTTGATAAATATTCGGTGGATATCAAAAGAAGATCGAAGCTAGTCATATCATTCTCTTATCCCCTTTTAAAAGGTTCTGTTTAGTCAAGCTTCTCCTAACTCTTTTACAAACAAAGTTAGCTTTATGCAAAGTAACCCCACCAGCCATAAGTCTTGCGGAGTACACCCTGTACTCATCCTTGCGTTGTTGATACTTTCGTAGCAGGTAAGTGTTACCATATAAGATGAGTTTGTTCCAGAATCGACATCGACGAGTAGCTTGGGGTTCTCGGTCGGCAGCCTGGAATCTATGGATTTGGACGTAGGTTTGCTATACTTAATAGCATAATTTTCCTTCCACTGTTTGATGTTTGCGGTCAGTGTCCTCTGCTTGTAATATGTTGGTTCGTTGCTCAGATATCAGCTTGTTGTAATAACTTTTTGTGTCGTAGGGTCACTGTAATGTTTCCGATTCTTTCTGTGTATGCTTCGTTTAGGTTAGGCTTATTTAGACAGATGTCTGGGGTTTGTCTAGCCCTAATCCTGGGGGTGTCATAGGAATTCATTCGTAATTTGGATTAGTTGAACTTGATCTATCATAAACTTAGTCTAAATAAACTTTACGAATTCTGTTGTAGATGGCACCACCTGCTTTTAATTTCAATGTGTTCTTTGAGAAAGAGAAACTTGCGACGAATGTGAGCAACTTTTCCAACTAGGCCCTGAATCTGAGGATTCTCCTCACTGTTGCACAAAAGCAATATGTGCGAGAAGCGCTGCTAGGCCCCCACTAGCTCCTAATGCCCCCGACAACGAAAATAATGTATATTTCACTCGTCATCAGGAGCACAATACTGTTCACTACGGCATACTGTATGGGCTATAGCCAGAACTTCGAAAGCGTTTCGAAAATGGCAATGCCTTTGATACCATGGGTGAATTGAAAATGATTTTCGATACCCATGTTGTCATAGAGAGTTATGATGCTTCAGAAAAGTGCTTTAGCTGCATGATGGAAGAGAACAGCTCTATTAGTGAGCACGTACTCAAAATGTCTGGGTACGCCGATAAGCATGTGTCCTTGGGAATAACGATTCCCATTGACTTAGGCATACACCATGTTCTCCAATCTCTGCCACCTAGCTACAAGAGCTTTGTGATGAACTATAACATGCACGGCATGAATAAGTCTCTCCCCGAGCTTCTGTCAATGCTTAAGACTATAGAAGTGGAGATCAAGAAAAAACATCAAGTGTTGATGATCAATAAGACCACTGGTTTCAAGAAAGACACGAAGGGTAAAAAAGGTAAAAAATAGTGGCAAATCTATTGATGCGCCTAAAAGTAAATCCTGAGCTGGCCTGGCCATTGGAAGCGCAACTACCCCAAGTATTTGGCGGACAAGAAGGCCGGCAAGGCAAACAAAGGTATATGTGATATACATGTTATTGATGTGTACTTGACTAGTACTCGCAGTAGCACCTGGGTATTATATACTAGATCGGTTGCTAATATATGTAAATCAAATCGGGGGTTGTGGAACAAGCGATAGCTAGCAAGGGGTGAGGTCATGATGCATGTCGGCAATGGATCAAGAGTTGATGTGATTGTTGTCAGAACGCTGCCTCTCCCTCTGCCGTCGGGATTAGTTATAAATCTGAATAATGTTTATTTGGTGCATGCACTAAGCATGAACATTGTATCTGGATCGTGTTTATTGCAAAGTGGTTATTCGCTTAAATCCAAATACAATTGTTATTCCATTTATATGGATAATATCTTTTATAGTCATGAACCTATGATGAATGATTTATTTCTGTTGAATCTCGATAGAAGTGATACACATATTCATAATATTGATGCTAAAATGATTAAACTTGATAACGATATATATGCATATATGTGGCACTGTTGTCTAGGTCATATTGGCGTAAAGAGCATGAAGAAACTCCATTCTGATGGAATTTTGGAATCACTTGATTTTGAATCATTTGATACATGTGAGTCATGCCTTATCGGCAAGATGACTAGAACCCCGTTTTCCAGTACAATGGAGTGGGCGACAAATTTGTTGGAAATCATGCATACTGATGTATGTGGTCCAATGAGTGTATAAGCGCAAGGTGGATATCGTTATTTTGTTACTTTCATGGATGATTTGAGTAGATATGCATATATCTATGTGATGAAACACAAGTCTGAAACCTTTCAAAAGTTCCAGGAATTTCATGGTGAAGTGGAAAAAGATCGTAATAGAAAGATTAATATTCTGCGAACTGACCGTGGAGGCAATTATCTAAGTTACGACTTTATCACACACATGAGAGAGTGTGGAATAGTTTCGATCACGGACCCGAGGGCAAGGTTTTCGTTGCCAAGAATGGATCGTTTCTAGAGAAAGATTTTCTTTTGAAAGGTGTGAGTAGTCGGAGGGTAGAACTCGAAGAGGTTATTGAACCTTCTCTTCATGAAACAGTGAATGGCGCAACATCAGTAATTGTTCCGGGGTTGACTTCACCAAATGAAGAAGGAACTAATGATAAATATCATGAAACTCCAAAAGAGGACACCACCAAACCTCGCAGGTCAAGCAGGACTCGTGCAGCTCCTAAACTGTACGGAAATTCTGTCGTGAATTTCATGTAGATGGAATTGATGACCCTGCGACGTATGAAGAAGCGATGATGAGCCCGGATTCCAAGAAATGGCTAGAAGCCATGAAATCCGATATGGGATGCATGTACGAAAACCAGGTTTGTACCTTGGTGGACTTACCTCACGACCAAAAGGCCGTTGAGAATAAATAAATTTTCAAGATGAAAACGGATGCTGATAGTAATGTAACCATCTATAAAGCTCGACTTTTTGCAAAGGGGTTTCGACAAATTCAAGGAGTTGACTACGATGAGACTTTCTCTCCCATAGCGATGCTAAAGTTAGTTAGGATTATGTTAGCAATTGTTGTATATTTCGATTATGAAATATGGCTGGTGCATGTCAAAACTGTGTTCCTCAATGGTAATATTGAAGAAGAGTTGTATATGATAAAACCAAAGGGTTTTGTCAATCCTAAGGATGCTGACAAGGTATGTAAGCTTCAACGATCCATCTATGGACTGAAGCAAGCATCCCGGAGTTGGAATCTCCGCTTTAATGAGGTGATCAAAGAGTTTGGATTTGTCCAAACCTATCGAGAGGATTGTATTTACAAGAAAGTGAGTGGGAGCAATGTGGAATTTCTAATATTATATGTGGATGACATATTATTGATTGGAAATGATATAGATCTTTTAAACAGTGTTAAAAGTTATCTAAACAGCAAATGTTTGATGAAGGACCTTGGTGAAAGCATCATACATATTAGGCCTTAAGATCTATAGAGATAGATCAAGAAGCCTAATTGGGCTATCACAAAGTACATACCTTCATAAGATTTCAAAGAAGTTTAAAATGGATGGAAGTAAGAAGGGGTGCTTACCTATGTTGCAAGGCAAGACATTGAGTAAGACTCAAAGTTCGGCTACGGCGAAAGAAAGAGAGATAATGGATAAGATCCCCTATGCCCCAGCCATAAGCTCAATAATGTACGACATGCTATGTACAAGACCAATTAGTTTTACTAGTAGGTACCAATCTGATATAGGTTCAGAATACTGGATATCAGTCAAGAATATCCTTAAGTACTTAAGAAGAACTAAGGAAATTTTTCTTATGTACGGAGGCGAAAAAGAGTTGGTCGCTAAGTGTTATGTCGATGCTACCTTTGACACTGATCCGGATGACTCTAAGTCTCAATCCGGATACGTATTTCTCATGAACGGAGAAGCAGTCAGTTGGAGGAGCTCCAGACAACCTGTGGTGGCAGGATCAACAATGGAGGCGGAATATGTTGTTGCTTTAGAAGCAGCGGAGGAAGTGGTTTGGATGAAGGAGTTCATAACTGTAGTAGGTGTGGTTACTAGTGTGTTGTACCCAATGGTGATCTATTGTGACAACAATGGAGCCATAGCCAATGCCAAGGAACCAAGGTCTACAAGAATTCCAAGCATATTAAGCGTCTTTTTCACTCCATCCGCGAGCATGTCCAGGATGGAGATATAAAGATTTGTAAAGTACTCACAGATCTCAATGTAGCAGATCCGTTGAATAAAGTTCTCCCTAGGGCAAAACATGGTCAACACCAGAATTCCATGGGTGTTATATTTTTCACTATATAAACTAGATTATTATCTCTAGTGCAAGTGGGAGACTAAAGGGAATATGCCCTGAGAGGCAATAATAAAGTTGTTATTATCATATTCCAAGTATATGATAGATGTTTATTTTGCATGCTATAATTTTATTGATTGGAAACGTTAATACATGTGTGTTTAATAAACAAATAAAGGATTCCTAGTTATGCCTCTCTTATAAACTAGCTCGTTGATTAACAGGATGATCAAGGTTTCCTGATCATGGACATTGGATGTTGGTAATAGCAAGGTCATGGCATTGGTGGAATGATGTGATGAACATTCATCCGAAGTATAGCAATACGATCAAAGTTATTGTGTTTAAATTTCTATAACATCATACGAAGTAATTCAGTCCTTAGACCATGAGATCATGTCAATCTCTAACACTAGAAGAGTAACTTGATAACATCAAACGTCACAACATAACAGGGTGACTATAAGGTGGGTTCAGATACTCTAAAGGTGTTATGTAGAGGATCATGGATCAAGAGTGGGATTTGTCCATCCTAATGATGCATAGATATACTCTGGGCCTTCTCGGTGATATCACATTGAGATAGCTTGCAAGCAAGTGATGTGATCACTAGAATGTTATATCACGAGAACGATAAAAGAGTGCATGTCGGTAACGAGATCAAACTAGGTATGGAGATACCGATGATCGAATCTCGAACATGTAATATATCGCGAGACAAATGTATTTAGTTACTAACGTTAAAGGTTCTCACGGTCACAGAAGTCATCGTTGAATGTATAGGAGTCGGTATGGATCTCCAGGTCCTGCTGCTGGTTATTGACCGGAGAAGAGTCTCAATCATGTCTGCATTATTCGTGAACCATAGGGTGACACACTTAAGGGATACCGACACCATTTGGAGAAAATATGTTCTAGAGGAAAGAATTGCAAAGCGCTGGAATTATTTCAATGGACACTAGAATTGTTTCGGGTGAACTTGCTAAAATTGGATCTGCATGTGATATTGAAATGGTGTGGGGGTCTTATGTGAATGTTTGTTAATTAAATTAATCAACAAATTTCGGAATAAAATAAATAAAATAGTTTTATTTAATGATAGTTGCATTAAGTTTGATGGAAAATTAATGCATGTGAGTGGGAGTATGAGTGGAGGCATGTTTATGTGAGTGGAGCATCCACCCACATGAATGACGGAAGAGGTGGGGGCACCTCCATGGCCGCCGTCCATGGGAGGGGTTGCCATCCTCTCCCTATAAAGGCCCCCCTCTCCTCCTCTCACATCACACCTCCTCGTGAAGGATCTCTCTCCCCCTCTCGAATTATTCCCCCATGGTCTCGGATTAGCGAGATACATGTTCCCGGTGGATTTTCATCTGGAAGGAGTTGTTGCTTCCGCTGCATCGCTGGAGCAAGGAGGTGCAGGTTGTTCGGTGGACCAGACTTGTGTGTGATCACGGATGCACTGCTGATTTGCGGCGTTGGACTTCCTCTCGATCTTGAGTGTGACACCCCCAAGATTACGGCTAGACAAATCCCAGACCTCTGTCTGATATATGCCTAATCTAAATCTCAGAAGCGTAGAGAGAGAGAATCGGTAACATTACAGTGACCCTACGACACAAAAATTATTACAACAAGCTCATAACTGAGCAAAGAACCAAAATATCACAAGCAAAGGTCACTTACCACAAACATCAAACAACGGAAGGCAAATTATGCTATTAAGTATAGCAAACTTAACAAATGGCCTAAGAGGCCTAAAGCATAACAATGACGTCCCAATCCATAGATTCCAGGCTGCCGATCGGGAACCCCAAGCTACTCATCGATCTCGATGCTATAACAAACTCTTCTTCTATAGTAACACTTACCTGCTACAAAAGTATCAACAAAGCAAGGCTGAGTACAAGGTGTACTCCGCAAGACTTATGGCTGGTGGGGTTTCTTTGCATAAAGCTAACTTTCTTTGTAAAATAGGTAGGCGAAACTCGACTAATAGAACCTTTTAAAAGGGGATAAGAAAACGTTATATCTAGCTTTGATCTTCTTTTGATATCCACCGAATCTTTATCAGCTGAACCTACCAACTAGGATCACCCCCTCGATCCCTGAGGAAGCATCCTTAAGCACACATTACTTAACTTGCCAAGTTTTACGATTAGGTTGTAGTTCTCTATGATCATCACGTATGTTCCCAAGTCGTCCATAACCATGGACACGGCTTTTGAAAAGATTATTATCCTGCAGGGGTGCACAACTTTACCCACACGTACAAACCGATTCTTAATGCCACTTAAGATTAGCCCTCTTCCTTGGAAGGCCGGCAGAGAGTGGTTTACCACGACCTTTACCTTGCTTTCGCCGAGACCATGAGTCACGCCCTAAGGAGATGCCGCTGTAACGGGTCAAGTCCCGAAGCCAGTCTCTGGAGATGTGTGCGGGGAACAAGATTATGGAGGCCGTGCCTCTCCTGTTCTCGGCCATGCTTACCTACCTATATGAATGCACCTCCTCCACCGTCTACGAGAACAACCAGAATGCATATGTCGAATGGAACACCTGAACTATGTGACTCGTGGAATCTACTAGGTAAGTTAGTTGATCGAGGGCTTTCCCGGCCCCCGTGTGGCTGTATACTCGTCTTGGTTCAAGAGGCAAGAACTCAGGTCCTAGTAGTGGAAAGTATGGGACTGCCAAAACCACAACCCGACATGGCCTCCCATACAAGCCTTAGCATGTTTAACTTTCATCTCTGATCATACCACGTCATCCTGTCATACTAGGTTCATTCGCATCTCTAATTCATCAACCGGATGGATCAGCGGTAACAACTAAGCAGGGCTAAGCACAACAAGTATAAATAGCTCTAGCACATGGCAAGAATGAAATACTTTGAAAGCATATGATTTTATCATGTGTGGGGCTATGCTTGCCTTTGCCTGTTGATACTCAGATATAGAACTTCAGGTTCATCTGCTTGGCGTCACTCATTGATAACCTTCGATGGTGTTGATCTCGATCTTCAATCTTGGACTCAATCTCGTTGCTGACATCAACTCTGAGGTCTACCGAGAAGAAGCAGAAACACCAGAAAGGAAAGCGACAATCAACACATGGCACTTGTGCAATGCTCAAGCAAGTATGATGATATGACATGGTAAAGTGTATTGAAATGAACCCAAGTACATGCTTGGTCATTTTAAACAGGGTCCGAAGGATACAAATCCTAGAATAAGGGGAACCTCGGAGTCACCTCCGGGGTTCAATTGATGCTTCTAATTAAACTTTTCATGTAAGTTACTTAACAATGCATGACTATGAGTCTATTGGATCGATCTCATTTTTCTGAACATTTTGATATATTATTCATATTTTTCTGACTTAAAATGGATTAGTTATGATTTTTCCCAATTTAAATTCATTTTAAATCATTTTTAAATCAATTAAACATTTTTTGAATTTATTAAATTATTTTACAGCTGGACCCACATGTCAGAAGTTTAATAATTTCAGAAATTATTTCCAAAATGAATAAAACCCTGACAGATAGGGCCCACCTGTCAGATTAATATTTATAGAAAACATTTTAAATAAAAAAGAAAAGGGAATTATGACACCACGCTGACGTCAGCATGACGTCAGCAATGTAGAACCTTCTCTGTCGAGCAAGGATCACTCGATCCTTTGCACGCGGGGAAACGGGAGTGGGGGCAATTGACGCAGGCGAACGCGGGGAGCAAGAAACTGGCGGCGTGGCTTTCGGATGGTCGCCGGAGCGATGAGCATAACGGCGGTGAGCGGCAGTGCTTGCGGGTTCCCATGGAGGGAATGAACCAGAGTGGGAGGGGACAAGGGAGAAGGTTCATAGGGACCAGAGGCTCACCCTGAGCGCGAAGACAGCGTCGGTGGAGCTGGAGGAGGCCGGAATCGATGGACATGGTGGCGGCCGGAGCTCGGGCATGAGGTATCAATTGGGGCGGTTATAAGCTTGTCCGGCTCAGGCGCTAGGACGAGAAGAACGAGGAGAAGCAGGTGGCTCCAACGGTGGCCTTGGAATATCTAGGGGAACTCGGAAACAGCGGGACGCCGGCGATGTATGGGGATAGGGTTCATCGGACAGAGAGGAATTGGGGAGAGGGAGGAAGCTAGGGCTTATCCGGCGGCGGGAGGGTACTTGTAGACGCATCTGGCGTCGGTAGCAATCATCGTGGCGCCGACGGGAATCCTAACGCAGGCAGGCGGTGGAGGCTCGGCCAGCGAGTTGCTTCCTCCGTCGTCGACGATGAGGACGAAGAAGGACGGAGGGGCCGAACCGGTACCGGGCTGGGGTGGGCTGCAACTGGGCCACGAAGAACATTGCATGGAAGCTATTGGTTGCTGCGTGTGGGTGGTAGATAGGGAAAGGAGGAGATGGGCCAGCCTGGCTGAACTGAAACTCTGTTTTAGTTTCTAAAAACATTTTCCCAAATCTGTTTTCTTTTCTCTCTCTTTTCATATTATTTCAAATCTCTTTTAAGAATTTCAAAAATACAAGAACTTTTGTAAACATAGAGAAATATTGTGGGACCCTTTTAGTCCATTTGTAATCCACATGTTTTGGTATATTTCAAAATACAAAACCATTTGAGAAGGTTTATAAGAGGGGGCAAAATTAGGGTTTTGTGATTATTTCTTTCATGAATTTTCTTTAGCAAATATGATGATGCTCATGAATGCACATACATAAACTAATTACTATATAATAGAACTAGGGGTGTTATAGTTCTATCCCCCTTAACAGAATATCGTCCCGAGATTCCTAGGTAGGAAGATAGATGTAACAGGGTTACACTAAACTTCAACTATCTTCACGAAGAGGTTGATCCATGCCACCATTACTGAATAAATGAAACGCTTCATTTCTTCGAGGTAGCTGCATACACTAAGGAAGAGAGGGAATGACACAAAACCACAAACAGAGTATCTCATGGTCAACTCGTGGATAGATGTTTCATAACATCTCTGGAGCCAACGAGCATGAAAACACGTCAAGGTAAAGGAGGAAGCAAAAGGAGATGGTTTCAAAGTTGTTAGGTAGCTGGTCTTCATAAGGATTGAGACCATGGAACTTCAGAAGAGTTTAGGCTTCTGAAATAGAAAGAGCTTACAATGGAAAGAACACGACCACAGACTTCAAGAGATGAACCTCTATATGCGAATTAAGTAGAGATTTCACAGGTATAGAGATACGGATAACCAAGATGTTGAACAAATTTTGATACAAAAGGATCACTCTTTGTTCAATAGAATGTTAAGACAGAAAGGTATTTTGTGGAGAGGACTCATAAGAGTCACAAGGAACATGTAACAAGAGGAACTACTGATTATCAAAACCATAGTCGCTCTTCAAACATGGTAGAGGAACCGAAGGAACTCTTTATTCATCCAGGTCTATCAAAATCCTTCCTAGTGATCATGATATTACTTTACACCACTGATATGAATATATAAGAAGATTCCTGATGACACGATAAAAAAGAAACTTCATTCTCAGACTTCAGTTACTTGGCACAACAATAGGCTTGCCAACATAAAAGGGTCTGGAGGATCGACTGAGAGACATTTAGCATCACTTCTTTAAATTTTCTCCTTGATGTTCGATACACGAAACATCAAGTAAAAGGTTGGACTTCGGATACAAAGGAAACCATGAACACAACTCCTATGGTAAAGCATAGAAGAAGCTCATGAAGAGTGGTTATTATTGCTGATTCAAAAGTATATGACAATAGGCCTTCCGACTGATTGTATCAACCATTACATCAATCTTGCCGGATTTTCAAAAATACCTATGTCAAAAACCTTGATGAACACTAACCATCATTACTGCTTGAAATTCAGCTTCCGTTAAGTGGAAAGATACTTCAGACTCAGCAGGTCTGAACAGAAAGGTTGCAACATCTACCACAAAGGTAGAGTTACTATATTCTCAAGTCATGGATTACATTGTCAAGCTCCAAATGAAGAGCTAGGTTGCGAAACCCATGCATTAGCAAGTTATCAAAAGATAATTGCCCCTACATGAATTGATTGCAACAAAACACAGATGCATCCTTATTGTTGGGAGACATTTAGGAGGATATTGAAGTTTGTAGAACTTATTTTCTTCCATGACAAATCAGACAGTGGCTTAATGTGCTTAAAGAATATTCTCGAATTGTTAAGGTATCAACCTACCATATCAAGGATACTTCGCACATGCTTGACTGACTTGAAACAATTCCCGAGGAAACAAAGATAACTCTACTAAAGTTCACGGCAACAACTTTCAACCATTACACGTGAACTAGAGAAGGTTACTTCTAACATCTAGGAACACATACTTCAAAATGACATGAAGATGGTTCTAAAAAGTTTCCAATATTAATGCCAAATGCTCCGTATGAATCTAGTCTAGTATGGAGAAGGTAAGGATGTCATCGATGGGCTCAATAACAAACTTATCAAGACACTCCAAGAAGATGGATTCATATGTTGTATGCACAAAACATCGATACTGGTCAGACCAAAGAACATGAAGATGTACCCAGGTGAAACATCACAAATAGATACACCATCAGGATAGTCCTTGGGACTGAGTTTGATTTGACGATAGCCCAAATCAAACCAAAGGTGGGGACGATAACATTTCCACAAAGAAAACACTATCTTTCTTCATCGCGAACAAAACTAGACATCCCTTTAGGAGGAACATGTTTGATAGAACGTTTGTCTTATAACTCTCCAAGTTGTTGTTTAAGCTAAACCAACTAGTTCAGGGGTATCCAGTATGGATCCTTGGAGAAAGAAGCAGTTCAGAGAACCTGCTTACTCTAGAACTTGACAAACACGATCACGTGGTAACATGGCAATACTTCTAGTAGACATCTAGAATATTACCAACCACCGATATGTCATTTAGTTCGAGAGGAAAGTTGCTTGGTAAGGCAAGAAGACATAGTCTCAGAGCTTCGCACAAGCCTAAATCTTTGACTGAAGAGAGTGTATCAGAATATCGGATGTGGTAGCGTAGTCAAACTTCGCTTAGTGATAGGTTAACCATCACAATAATAATGACACAAATGTCCTTGTTGAGGTCCAAAGCAATAATGATTGCTAAGAATATCAGATGGCCACATTGTTACGCACACGCATCATTCACAAGCACAAAAGCTCGGAGGAAGGGTGGGTAAAGTATATGTAAGAGCATCACTTCTGTAAGGGAGTCATGAAACTCATCATGATCTTTTAGTATAACGGAGTGTGATACCTTAAGGTGGAACATATCATAAGCTAATCATTGCCTCTTGATCTGCGGATTACAACACTTTGACCTAGTCCTAGATATGACAAGGTACTAGAGTTTGTTTCTCCTGACATCTCGAAATGGTTTGTCTTGACGGACCACAAGAGTATCTTGCATCAGAAGATGCCGATACACATGTACTACTTGTCTACCAACTAGTAGACAAAGGTCGGAAACAACAAGGGAAGGAACATACTCAGGATGGAATCCCAAGATACATAAGTCAACAATCTTCCGAGGACCGATGCATAGAAGGAAGATGTGGTAGAGTCACGGGTATAGAAGTGGGACTCATGAGGAGATCTTTTGTCGTGATCTATTTGGTTCCATTAAAGAACATCTGTCGTAATATGTGGTAGGGGAAGTCCTTTCTTTGTCGCAATTTAATCACAACAACAACCACAAGCTTGAAAGCTGTACTAGAGGGAACTAGCCATCCTGAGGTAATGTTTGAACATTAAAATCAGGGGTCAACAAAATGGATCTTAGGTTAAAGGTCAGCTTCATGTACAAGATTCTCAACACGAGAATCCAGCACAATCAGGGATCTTCGGTTCAAGTCCAAGGGTTAAAACCCAAATAAGGAGTAACTGCTATCTTGGTAATACAGAGGGTACTACAAGGTAGTAACCACGAGGTAGCTTCGAAGAGAAGAAACAACTTCTGAAGTACCCAAACAAATGAAAAGGAGGCACACGAGGCGAAAGAAAACTTAGAGGCCTAGAACGGATCACTATGGAACCACCAACATGATGTTGTGGGCCCATCAGATAGAGAGATCGTGATGGAAAGAAATCTCTCAGCTAAAGCAAAACAAAGGAAAACAAGGAACACACACATAACTGACTCTGGAGAACTCAACACTAGGTCAACTGGTTAAGAAACGACATGCCAAGAAGGCACCTAAGCTTTGAAAGGTGAGATGAGATAGCAAAACTTTTCCAAATCAACACAAGATAAGATGACCCAGAGTTAGAGCGAAACTGGACAAGGAGAAAAACAAGCATACTAGAGTTTTTGCAAATACTTTTCAGCTTTCAAATAGTTTTAATAAGCACTAGACTCAACATCGACCATTAGAAAGGTTTTCCTACAGTCGGTACTGCTCCGATACCAAAACCTGTGACACCCCCAAGATTAAGGCTAGACAAATCCCAGACCTCTGTCTGATATATGCCTAATCTGAATCTCAGAAGCGTATAGAGAGAGAATCGGTAACATTACAGTGACCCTACGACACAAAAAATTATTACAGCAAGCTCATAACTGAGCAAAGAACCAAAATATCACAAGCAGAGGTTACTAACCACAAACATCAAACAAGGGAAGGCAAATTATGCTATTAAGTATAGCAAACTTAACAAATGGCCTAAGAGGCCTAAAGCATAACAATGACGTCCCAATCCATAGATTCCAAGCTGCCGATCGGGAACCCCAAGCTACTCATCGATCTCGATGCTATAACAAACTCTTCTTCTATAGTAACACTTACTTGCTACAAAAGTATCAACAAAGCAAGGCTGAGTACAAGGTGTACTCCGCAAGACTTATGGCTGGTGGGGTTTCTTCGCATAAAGCTAACTTTCTTTGTAAAATAGGTAGGCGAAACTCGACTAATAGAACCTTTTAAAAGGGGATAAGAAAACGATATATCTAGCTTTGATCTTCTTTTGATATCCACCGAATCTTTATCAGCTGAACCTACCAACTAGGATCACCCCCTCGATCCCTGAGGAAGCATCCTTAAGCACACATTACTTAACTTGCCAAGTTTTACCATTAGGTTGTAGTTCTCTATGATCATCACGTCCATTCCCAAGTCGTCCATTACCGTGGACACGGCTTTTCGAAATGATTATTACCCTGCAGGGGTGCACAACTTTACCCACACGTACCAACCGATTCTTAATGCCACTTAAGATTAGCCCTCTTCTTGGAAGGCCGGCAGAGAGTGGTTGACCACGACCTTTACCTTTCTTTCGCCGAGACCATGAATCACGCCCTAAGGAGATGCCGCCATAACGGGTCAAATCCTGAAGCCTGTCCCTAGAGATGTGTGCGGGGAACAAGATTACGGAGGCCGTGCCTCTCCTGTTCCTAGCCACGCTTACCTACCTTTATGAATGCACCTCCTCCACCACCTTCGAGAACAACCAGAATGCATATGTCGAATGGAATGCCTGAACTATGTGACTCATGGAATCTATTAGGAAAGTTAGTTGATCGAGGGGTTTCCAGGCCCCGTGTGGCTGTACGCTCGTCTTGGTTGAAGAGGCAAGAACTCAGGACGTAGTAGTGGCAAGTATGGGACTGCAAAAACCACAACCCGACATGGCCTCCCATACAAGCCTTAGCATGTTTAACTTTCATCTCTGATCATACCACGTCATCCTGTCATACTAGGTTCATTCGCAGCTCTGATTCATCAGCCGGATGGATGAGAGATAACAACTAAGCAGGGCTAAGCACAACAAGTATAAATAGCTCTAGCGAAGCTCATAAGCCAAACCCTAGTTATGCTAGGAGCACTGGATCAGGGAATGTAGGCTACAAAGGGGACATGCATCAGATAGGATTACTCTATCTATCGATAAAAGACTTTCGAATCGTATGCACATGGCAAGAATGAAATACTTTGAAAGCATAGGAGTTTATCATGTGTGGGGTTATGCTTGCCTTTTCTTCTTGATACTCAGATATAGAACTTCAGGTTCATCTTCTTGGCATCACTCGTTGATAACCTTCGATTGTGTTGATCTCGATCTTCAATCTTGGACTCAATCTCGTTGCTCACATCAACTCCGAGGTCTACCGAGAAGAAGCAGAAACACCGGAAAGGAAAGCGACAATCAACACATGGAACTTGTGCAATGCTCAAGCAAGGATGATGATATGACAAGTTAAAGTGTATTGAAATGAACCCTAGTACATGCTTGGTCATTTTAAACAGGGTCCGAAGGGTACAAACCCTAGAATAAGGGGAACCTCGGAGTCCCCTCCGGGGTTCAATTGATTCTTCTAATTAAAATTGTCATGTAAGTTACTTAACAATGCATGAGTATGATTCTATTGGATAGATCTCATATTTCTGAACATTTTGATATATTATTCATATTTTTCTGACTTAAAATGAATTAGTTATGATTTTTCCCAATTTAAATTCATTTTAAATCATTTTTAAATCAATTAAACATTTTTTTGAATTTATTAAATTATTTTACAGTTGGACCCACATGTCAGAAGTTTAATAATTTGAGAAATTATTTCCAAAATGAATAAAACCCTGACAGACAGGGCCCACCTGTCAGATTAATATTTATAGAAAACATTTTAAATAAAAAAGAAAAGGGAATTATGACACCATGCTGACGTCAGCATGACGTCAGCAATGGGGAGCCTTCTCTGCCGAGGAAGAATCACTCGATCCTTTGCGCGTGGGGCAACGGGAGTGGGGGCAATCGACGTGGGCGAACGCAGGGAGCAAGAAACTGGCGGCGCAGCTTGTGAATGGTCGCCGGAGCGACGAGCATAACGACGGTGAGCGGTGATGCTTGTGGGTGCCCGTGGAGGGGATAAACTAGAGCGGGAGGGGACAAGGTAGAAGGTCCATAGGGACCAGAGGCTCACCTTGAGCACGAAGACGGCGTCGGTGGAGCTGGAGGAGGCCAGAATCGATGGCCACAGTGGTTATAAGTTTCTCCGGCTCGGGCGCTAGGACAAGAAGAACAAAGAGAAGCAGGCGGCTCCAACGGTGGCCTTGGAATAGCTAGGGGAACTCGAGAACAGCGGGACGCCGACAATGTTTGGGGATAGGGTTCGTCGACTAGTGAGGAATTGGGGAGAGGGAGGAAGATAGGGCTTATCCGGCGGCGGGAGGGTACTTGTAGACGCATCTGGCATCGGTAGTAGTCATCACGGCGCCGACAGGAATCCTAATGCAGGTGGGCGGCGGAGGCTCGGCCAGCGAGCTGCTTCCTCCGTCGTCGACGATGAGGACGAAGGAGGACGGAGGGGCCGAACCGGTACTGGGCTGGGGGTGGGCTGCAACTGAACCACGGAGAACGTTGCACGGAAGCTGTTGGTTGCTGCGTGTGGGTGGTAGATAGGGAAAGGAGGAGATGGGCCGGCATGGGTGAACTGAAACTCTGTTTTATTTTCTAAAAACATTTTCCGAAATCTGTTTTCTTTTCTCTCTTTTTCATATTATTTCAAATCTCTTTTGAGCATTTCGAAAATACAATAACTTCTATAAACATAGATAAATATTCTGGGACCCTTTTAGTCCATTTGGAATCCACATGTTTTTCTATTTTTCAAAATACAAAACCATTTGAGAAAGTTTATAAGAGGGGGCAAAATTAGGGTTTTTTGATTATTTCTTTCATGAATTTTCTATAGCAAAGATGATGATGCTCATGAATGCACATACATAAACTAATTACTACATAATAGAACTAGGGGTGTTACATTGAGATTGGCAAGCGAATGATTACATCATCCACGAGTTCACCCTCGTTACACTTTGTCGGTCTTCAAGGGTATGTTCTCTATGGATGTATATACACCTGTTGTTTGTATCTAGGTAGATAGATCTTGGTGTTTAGTAGTTCCCATCATTGGAAATTGTTTTCTAGGCTGTGAACCCTACAGAGTCAGGGGTTGGTGTGCTCAAGGAGTGAGCTAGCTCCAAGGTTAGCGTTTTTCTCTCTCTCCAAGGAATCTAGGGAGAGACAAGCGCTAGCGACAAGGTCCAGAGGAGCAGAGACAAAACAGAGGGTCATGGACGTGACAGTCTGTGACCCCAATAGTCAGCGAGCATGGACTCTGAGCCATTGCCACCCAGAGGCTGGCGACAGAGGAAAGGAGGGCACGGAACTACTATTTCGGGACAGGCATCTTTGTGGAATATCCGGGCCACATAAGCCCTAGCTGTAACCTTGCCACCCCTATATAAGGTGAGCCAGGGCCTCCAAGGAGAGGGTCGGTCCATTTGCACTACAGGAAAATCCTAGAGTCAGTAGAGAGTATAAGAACTTCATATTCCCCCTCTCTTTGACACAACTCAAGGAGCACTTGTACTGATCTAGAGATCGTAATATAAGATCTAGTGCAGGAGTAGAGGTTTTATCTCCTTAGGAGAGACTCGAACCTGGGTATACCATGTGTGTTCTTGTGTTCTTTGTGTGTGGATTCACCGCACTAACTTTCCCCGGATACCACTAGAGTCCATTGGCCCCATCTTTAGCCTACCCATGGAATCTATCATGACACCACCACGACAGTTGGTGCACTCCATGGGGCCAGCAACAGCGCTAGCTGGTGTGTTCATATGGATGGGAAACTTCATCGTAGGTGGGGAGTATATCGTCTCTGGGCTGGTTCAGTGATTCAGCTCGCTGGACTTTGTGAGCGACAACGCGCGCAGCATCGATAACCTCCCACCTCCGTGCAATGGCCTCTTCGTCAACTTAAGGGTGCATAAGATCTATGTTGGGGTCAATGACTCCTGCGCATACCCACAGCGAGTCATCGTGTTGGGAGAACCTCCTCTACATGCGGCTCGCGGTCAGTGTATCGCTCACCACACCAGCTGCGTTGACGTGGTGTTGACCACGCAGATGCTGGCACGAGCAAAGATACTCAACAAGCTATAGAGAGGCTGCTAGAGAGGCAAGCTATGGTGACTCGCTCGAGGTTTCTCCGCTAGAGAGTCCGCAGAACATACTCAGCAAGCTATAGATAGTTTGACTACTCCAGTAGCTCCCATAGTAGATCCGGTGCAGGTGCACGCATAGGCCGAGTTAGAGGAGACCTAGCAAAAAGTTCTTGAGGGAGCCAAGAAAATAGCAGCGGGTCAGCAGGCGTTGAACATCACGCTACGGGAGTACGCTAGGGCCAATAAGATTAACACTAGTCCCACTCATATGGATGGTGTAAATATCAGGGGAAATAACCTCATCAGTGAAATAGATAAAGAGTATGTGCCAAGGATAATAGATTCGAGCAACCCAATGTTTGAGGGCTTGCCGAGGTACAGCACCCCGGCAAAGAACCTTAGGGCTGCAGATGCAGCAACAGCCGAGATAGATGGTTTGACCGGTCATGCCCTGGAGAGGCAGCAAGAGAGATTCATAGAGCTGGTGCACATCGTCAACTAGCAAAATTAGGAGATGGTCGGGACTAACCCGACAATAGTAGGTGGTTCCTATGTCATTCATTCGGTTAGGGGCGCTCCTGTGAGATCATTTGGGGCAGCATCTTCACCTGGTGCTGGCCCAAGGAGAGATGAGGTGGTAACCACTGGCAGAAGGAACATGTAGATGGTGCCGTATGATCCGTCAATGGCCGGGAAATCCAAAGTGACACAGGGCAATGCAGATAGAGGAAGTGTTAGCTGAGGTAACGATGGTCAAGGAAACCCCGACCAAGGCAACGGGAGTCAAGGAAATGTTGGGCGCGTCAATGCCGGCCAGCATAATTCGGCTAGAGCAGGGAAACACCCACCTTGGCAGCACCAGCAATAGTACATACCTCGGCAAGAGAAAGTGTGGGACCAGCTATGCAGTAGCAGCATGCTCATCCAGGGCAGAACAGATATAATGATAGTTATTCGGCTATGGCCAATGCTGGATTTCCCAGGCTGTAGCATCACATGATGGGAAATGCCATGTGATCTTGGCTGGGAAACAGGAACTTGCAGCCCGATGATGTGAGGTTAAACTTGGACATAATATATATGTCAGAATTGATGGAGGGACAAGGTCCCCCGGGTCCTGCATGATTTGGACCTCAAATTATGAGGGAGCCACCTGTGTCGAACTTTCAGTTGGTCAGGGGGACAAAGACATATGATGGTAGCACCAAGCCACAAGATTGGTTGATTGACTATGCCACAGCTGTGCACATTGCACAGGGTAATTTCAGGTGGGAAGTGAGGTATGTTCCTTAGATGTTGGAAGGCCTGACAAGGGTTTGCCTGTATAATCTGCCAGTAGAAAGTATCAACTATTGGTTAGATTTTAAGGAGATGTTCATCAGTAACTTCACTAGTACATAAAAGAGGCCGAACAGGCCATAACACTTGGCAATGTGTAAGCAAAGGTCGAATGAGACTAACCTAGAGTTTTTGAATCGGTGGTGTACACTGTGCAACTCATATGAATGTGTGATCGAGCCACAAGCTAGTGGTTTGAACAAGGGTGTAGACATGCAAGTGTACTGTGGTAAAGGCTATAGTGGGATATGCCAACTACGTTGGCCAAGACAATCAAGATTGCAGATTCATATGCATTGGGAGATCTGACACAACCCCTGATTATGTTGGCTGAACCGAATGAGGGGTATTACTCTAGGGACGGGGTCGGGTCATCTTGGCGGAATGATTTCCGAGGTAAGAGGATAGATGAGAGGCCGGACTATCAGTACGGTTCGAATCATGTTGCTGCTATGAACCAAGATCAGCCAGGAGCTGGGAGTAGTCAGCGACAGAAGAACAGTGGTCAGCAATTGGCGAGGCGTATCCTTGGCAATGCCCATGATGATGGACTTAGGGTTTTGTGGAAAAGAGAACGCTGGGGATTTTGTCGGATATCAGGCAAACAAGGGAGTCGAAGTCGCCTGAATATTTGGTGAATAGTAGTATTACAGATCGCTTGGGAGTTTTTCGGTACCTCCTCATAGGCTTCTCCTGCCCTATATATAATAGGTTGGGTCTCAAAGATGTATGTGGATAAGTTATGTATGTATGATTACAACTCTAATACAATGTCGGTTCATAGTTTCTTTCCAAATACAACTAAAGCTTTCATTGGATGATCTCTTGGGCCTTCATCTTGAATCTTCATGGACCATGAGACTTTATGCAGTTAGGGTAACAAATCATAAGCACCCGAGTAATCAAACCCATGTCAGTATCCCCCGAGACTCTATCTGAACCATAGATTCTGGTTGAGTCTCAAAAGATATGTTTAGTTTTTATGAATTGTCCCTATCTTTTCTTATTTTATAGGGATTTGGTACAACAGGCCTGATGCATCCGACGGATCGGGAATCAATTAAATGCTCCTAGGAAAAAACATTGTAGACCTACATCAAACTCAAGTCCCCAAGCCTGAATTTGGAATTTTTACTGGCGTAATTCAGTTCAAGTCGTTGAGGTCTTATCAAATATTGAATCCCACTTTTATTGTATCGGGTACCCAACACGTTCGTCGGGATTTTTCATCGTATCGTTGATACGGATATTTTACTGGCAGAGCGCATTCTTGTGCGATTACCAGGCTACACAGGACGAATCCCGGGGTCTTACCTTCATGTCTTGGACACGGCATTCAGAGGTTTATCGCGTCGAGTGTGATCTGAGATTTTTGTATTTTTGTCGGCTACCTTTTTTGGTTGCTGGAATTTTTGAAATTTATCAGATTTTTGCTTTAATGATTTTATGGATTCTCCCGATGGGAGTAACCTGTTGAGGATACACCAAAGTAAATCTCATAGGTCTGGGTGAAAACTGGCACAATTTGATTTCTATCGGGTGCGTGTCAGCGCTCCCGATCGGAGTAGCCCCAAAGGCTATGTTCGGATGCCTATTATCTGGACATAAGCTCATAATTATTGTTAGTTTTATCAGAATAATGCTCATAAAGAAAAATAGACATCTCCCTTTTTTACTGGTAAAAAGTATAAATAAATACTCAGAGTATGAAGAACATATCTTTTATTTATTATTCCAAAGTCGAAGATACATTTTTTGGCGGATTTCCGCCTGGCCGTTGGCCTTAATATTATGGCTAAGAAGATGAGCCATAGGCTTTATTGTAATTTAAATTGCGAGAAAACATAAATTCTAAGCGTAAAAGAGCCGTAGTTGTGCCGTGTTCCATGGATTGGAGTATTTGACTCCTATCTTTTTGTCTTCTAGCCGATATGATCCTCCAGGGATAACTTCTATAATGATGTAAGGCCCTTCATAGGGTGACTCTAGTTTTTGATGACCATCTTGCTTGAGGCGAAGAACTAGGTCCCCTACAGCGAAGGACCTAGGACACAAACATCGATTGTGATAGTTGCGCAAATTTTGTTGATATATTGTTGCTCTTTGTAGGGCAGTGTCACGGGCTTCATCAAGTGCATCAGTGTCGTCTTCAAGTGCTTCTCTCGATGTTTCTTCATCATATGTAGATACTCGTGGAGAGTCATGTGATACTTCGACTAGAAGGACGGTTTCAGCGCCATGGACCAGAAAGAATGGTGTTTCTTGTGTTTGATTAATTGGAGTAGTACGTAAACTCCACAAACAGATGGTAGCTCATCAACTAAAGCTCCTTTTGCCCTGTCGAGTGGTGCTAGTAATCTTTTCTTGAGGCCAGCAATCACTAGGCCATTGGCTTTTTCCACTTGCCCATTGGTTTGCGGGTGGGCTACTAAGGCCTAGCTTAGTTTGCATTGGCGGTAAAGTTAGTTCCATTATTTGTGATAATGCTATTTGGCACGCCAAACCGGAACACAATGAATTTGATAAAATTCACTGCCGAAGTTCCGTCCTGACTGGTGATAGGCATTACTTCAATCCATTTAGTAAATTTGTCGACTGCTACAAGAAGAAAGACGTGTCCTCCTGGAGATGATTTGCGAAGTTTACCAACCATATTGAGTCCCCACTGAACGAAGGGCCACGCAAAAGGTATATGATTTAACTCAGCGGCGGGTGCACCAAGTTTTGTTGCGAATCGTTGACAATCTTCACATGTTCTAACTATATCTTTTGCATCTTGTACTACTGTAAACCGGTAGAATCCTACTCTAAATGCTTTGGCGGCAATTGCTTGGCTGCTAGCATGATGGCCACATACTCCTTCATGTATATCCTTGAGTATAACTTTTCCTTCGTCTAGTGTGACACATCGTTGAAGCACACCCGAAATGCTTATTTTATATAATTCCCCTTTGATGATTCTGAAGGTTTTTGTTCTTCGAGTGATTTGCTGAGCCTCTGACACATCTTTAGGTAGATCTTTTCTAGTCATATATGCTATGTATGGCTGCATCCATGTAGGCTCTATTATCATAACCTCATCAACTTCTGGTTCTACCTCCTAAATCTATGTCGTACTTGTGCTAGCTGGTGAAGCCCCCGGGTACTTTCGTGGCTTAATCTTTTTCCCTGTCTTTGGTGCTATAACCTCATAAACTCTCTTGGCCTTGATAGACTATTCAGTTATTTCCTCCCAAAAAAACCCGGGTGGCACTGGTAGGCACATGGACCCAATGTTTGCTAGATTGTCGTCATCTTCATTGCTTGCTCTTCCTATGTGCGATACTTCGCACCCATGAAATTGAGCCTCCATAATTCTATACAGATCTCGGTAAGCAATCATGTTATCGCTGACAACATCGCATTTGTTCATTGGTTGTTGTGCTACAAGATTGGAGTCACCAAATATCATGAGGCGAGTTGCACCGCAAGATTTAGCTATATGCATATTGTGCAACTAGGCCTCATACTCAGCTTCATTGTGGGATGCGTCTGTGAAGCTCATCCGAAGTATATATCGCATTTTTTCTCCTTGTGGTGATACTAATATGACTCCTGCCCCTTCTCCCTCCATTCTTTTCGGTCCATCAAAGTACATTGTCCATGCACTAGAGAGGTCAGGTGGTCCTGTGCATTGTAGTTCAGTACATTTTGTGATAAAATCAGGCAGAACTTATGATTTAATTGCTTTAATTGCTCAATTCCCCATAGAGAGACACACCCAATTGCTTCGGGATTATTGACGATATTGCACAAAGGTGCTTCATTGACCACTATGATCGGATGTTCCAAAAAAATGGCGTAACTTTCATGCTATCATAAATACTCCATATGCTAATTTTTTATAATGCGGGTACCTTTGCTTGGATGGCGAGAGAACTTCGCTCAGGAATAAACTAGCCTCTACACCTTGTGGGTCTTCGCTTCTTCCGGTTGCTCTACGACCAGGACCGTGCTGGCCACTTGATTTGTGGCGGCAATGTAAAGAAGTAGTGGCCGCTTCTCGCGGGGAGAAATGACGACCGGAGATGTCAAAAGTGTCCTATTGATATCCTCAAAGGCAAGCTAAGCTTCTTTAGTCCATTCGAATTTGTCAGATTTTCTCATAAGGGTGTAGAATGGTAGTGCTTTTTCTCCTAAACAAGCAATGAAATGGTTGAGTGTCGTGACCATCCCAGCCAGCTGCTGAACACCCCGAAGATTAGTTGGTTTTTTCATTGTTAGAATCGCCTGTATTTTTCTGGATTGGTTTCAATTCCTCTTGCTGATACAAGGTAACAGAGGACTTGCCCTTCTAGGACACCAAAGGAGCACTTCGTCGGGTTCAATTTGATGCAGAATTTATCGACGTTCTCAAATGTTTCTTGGAGATCTTTGATAAGTGAGGACCCTTGCTTTGTTGTAACTATGACATCATCAATATATACTTGTACGTTTGTGCCAATTTGATTTCCTAGACAATTCTGCATCATCTGCTGATATGTTTCCCTAGCGTTTGTTAGGCCAAAGAGCATTGTTATATAGCAGAATACACCATATGGCGTGATCAATGTTGTTTTCTCTTGATCTTCCTCCTTCATCCGAATTTGATGGTATCCTGAATACGTGTCCAGAACGGAAAGACGTTCGCATCCCGCAGTTGCATCGATTATCTAACAACCCGCGGTAATGGGAAGTGATCCTTTGGACAATGCTTGTTTAGTGCAGTGAACTCTATGCGCATCCGTAATTGTTTTATATTTTTCTTTGGGACGCATACTGGGTTGGCAGCCCACTCTACTTTCTTTAATTCTTTTATAAATTTGATATCAGAAAGGTGATGGATTTCTTTTCCAATGGCCTTACATTTTGGCTCTACGAAGCGACTTAGCAACTGTTTTACTGGCTTTTCTTTTGGATCCAAACTTAATGCGTGATCAATGAGTTCCCTAGGAATCCCCGGCATGTCAGAAGGTAACCATGCGAAGATCTCCTAGTGCTCATGGAGGAACTCGATGAGCGCGCTTTCCTATGCAGGATCGAGATTGGAAGCCATGAATGTCATCTTTTTTGGGTCGGTAGGGTGGATCTATACTTCCTTTGTATCTTTCATGGTGTCAAAGGCCTGATCGGGATTGACACATGCTATTGCTAGAGGTTCTATGGTTGCTGATGTTTTCAGCTGCTCAGAAATTTTGTTGCCATTCCGAAGGATTCAGAAATTTTGTTGAACTCCTGATCGCATTTGTCGGATCATGTGAAGCTTCCTTTTACTGTTATAATTCCTTTTGGCGCTGGCATTTTCATAACTAGGTATGCGTAATGGGGGACTGCCATGAATTGTTCAAAAGCTGGTCGTCCCAGAATCGCGTGATATTGTGATGGCCAGTCCACGACTTCAAACTCCAGCTTTTCTTGCTTGAAATTTTCTTTGGATCCAAAAACAACGTTAAGAAATATTTTACCTAGGGGAATTTCAGCTTTACCTGGTACTATGCCGTGGAAGGATGTTTCTGTTGGTGCTAGATTTACCAAAGAGTAGTTCATTGCTCTCAGTGTTTTGGCATAGATCAAGTTTATGCTGCTTCTTGCATCCATGAAAACTTTGCTCATGTCGAATCCTCCCACTTGTGCTTCAACAATCAAGGTTGAATGACCCGGTCTTGGTACTCGTACTTGGTGATCAGCTCTGCAAAATGTGATTTCCTATTCAGACCAATGAAGTTACTCGGGTGTGTTTGGTGGGGAAGTCTCAGCCATGTTTACTTGTCTTGTAATTAGCTTTTGGATCATGTTGGATGGACGACCTTTCTAAATCACTGACATTGCTCCCTTTGATCTGGGGTATTCATTGCCTTGATCTGCTATGTTTTGCGGTTGTCCTCTCGGCTAGTGTGCCGGTGGCGATGGTGGTGGGCTTGTTCGTCTGTGGTACCAAAGTTGGCAGGCCAGCGCATGGCGGTACCTAAGTTGCCTGAAATTACCGCGTTTCGAAAAGTTGGGCCGCCAACTACCGAGAGGGGCCATTTTGATGCAAACTCGTCTCACCCCTACCAAATACAAACATGCCGTGAAACTGCCACGTGAAGTAGACGGTCGGGACCCTCATGTCAGTAATATTTTCGTGACGCGAGCGCCAACGCGACAACCACGTAGGCGAAATGAGATACTAAAGGAGCATCGTTCGTTGACCAAATTCACAAATCCACCCCCTCCCTCCTTTCGCATGAACCCTAGCACCGGCGGCGTCGAAATCCCCTCTCCAACCAGAATGATCTCTTCGGGCATTTGACTTCCGGTGCCAAGTTGCTGCGCCTACTCGCTGCTACCGAGCTCTAATGCCGAATGTCATGCCAGCCGTTGCGACGATCTAGCCCGCCTCTACCGCCGACGAGCTGAGCAGCGCGGAGGATGGTAGATCCATTTGCCGAGGAAGAAGTACTTCTGGCTAATTTCAGGTGAGCTACTCTTCTCTTTGCTATTCGCACTTCCTATAACTGCTAGCTGGCTATTGGCATTACAGAGATATATGGAACATAGAATTGTTTGCTAGCACGACGCTGACAAACAATTCTTATCTTTTGTCTCCAATTTTCTGTCAACTAGGATCTCCGCTGAACCGAACTACACGGTTCTGGTCACCATCTGCGGCTACCTCATTAAATTAGCACATGGGAAGAGCACGTGGAAAGAGGCTCAGAATCTGAAGATGGAAGTAGCGCCTGTGCAGTTATGCACTATCCCTGGTTTGGTTGCTGTTGTTCGTGAACTTGCTGAAATGAGGCCGGAGCAGACTGCATGGTTCAGCCTCCTTGATGAACGAGGCTTCAAGGTTCCTATAGCGTGTGACAGTCAGCTGATTGGGTTGATGAAACAGCATGTTAGGCTTCGCGTGGTTATGCTGGTGTGTAACATAGTGGATGAGGAAGCTCCTGCTACTGGGAGTCGCCCAGCGATTATTGGACAGGGAGGTCTAACTCGAACCCCTGCTGTTGTTGAGCAAAATGTGGTTCCTCGTCTGCGACATGCTTCTGTCAGGCAACCTCCTCGTAGGAGTCCCCGTATTGCCGTTGTGGAAAACTCTGCTCTGGAATATGCTGCTACTGGTCGTCCCCTTTCCCGTGCCCGTGTTGCTGCGGCTGCTGCTCACCCAATCCATGCCGCTGTTGAGCAACTAAGGCGTCCGGAGGCTGCCCCGCTGTTGTTGCCAAGACCGTCGCCTTGTGTGCTGCTCCTCCTCAAAACCGTCCTCAAGTTGTGCGAACCCGTGCTCTGGAATCTGCTGGTACTAGTCGTCCTTGTGTTGTTGTTGATCTGGACGCTGTTGACCCAATCCCTGCCGCTGTTGAGGAAACTAAAGCTTCCGGAGGCTGCCCCGCTGTTGTTGCAAAGACTGAACCATTCTCTCCTCCTCGAACCCGTGCTCGGGTTCAGCGAGCTGCTGGTCTGAAGCCAGCTCATGGTCTGGACTCTACTAGCACTCGAAACACTTCTATTGTGGGAACTGCTCCTGATCGTCGAGGTGGCATGGTAGCAGCTGATCCTATTGTGGCTGCCGTTAGAAGGGGCCCTGCCTGTCCACCATGTAATGTAGCTCCCGCTGCTAAGGGCCCTCGCATTGCTCCTGGTCATGGTACTTCCACCGAGGTTGATCTAGCTAATGATGACGCTGGTGATGGCGGAGGTGGCATTAGGGCTGGTTCTGATGGTGCCGCTCCATCTCTCGAACCTCTCGGAGGTTTCTATCCTGAAGAACCTGATGATGGCAAAGTAATCATTCGTATCGGTGTCGCGGATTATACTGCAAAATTAGATGATGGCACAGAAAAATTCTATGACGAGTTTGATGTAATCCTTGGCAGATACGACCCTGAAGTGGTAGAGTTATCTGACCTGATGGCATCGTTACGTGTGAAGGTGCTGTGGGGGTCCTCCCAGGAAGCACGTTTGTTATATTATGGTTACGGGAGCAAAAAGGCTATCGAAGTGAAAGATACCAGAGATTTAGTTGTACCGTTTACAAGGAAACATTATAGAGGTGAAGTTTACTTCCACTTGGTAGTGCTCACGGTTGGAGAGGAATTGGAACTCGACAATAGAGATGATGGACTTTTAGAAGGCATGGGTGACCTGATCCATGGCATCACTGGGGCTGGTGCGACTGAGGGTGGCTTCAAACAGAGGAGAGTCTTACAGAGGAGCGTCATAGAGAGGAGCAGGAAGAGCATCCCTAGAAAGGGCACCCTGAAGAAGAACGTCACCAAGGAGACCACGCCAGAGAAGTGGACGCCCAAGAGTCGCATGACAAAAGGCACCATGCTGTAGAGTACACCCCTGAGATCCAGTCAAAATGCCACACCAAACGGTAGCAGCAAAAACGCAAAGAGGGCTAGCACGGTGGTGAACACTCCTAGGAGTGGTAGCAAAGAGGCGAAGATGGCCAGCACGGAGGCTACCACACCCAGTGGGAGCAGAAAAAAACACTAATTTGGAGCGAAACACGCTGCTGTCAGGGAATTATGCCAGCACGAAGGAGAACACGCCCAATAGTACCATCAAAAGGGCTAATTTGGACGAGAAGACGCCCAATATTAGCAGCAAAAGGGCTAATTTGGAGCGGAACACGCCGCTGGGGTCAGTCAATAATGCCAGCATGAAGGAGAACACGCCCAATAGTAGCAGCAAAAGGGATAATTCGAAGAAGAACACGCCGCAGAGGTCAGGCAATAATGCCAGCACCCTGGAGCCAACACCCGTGAGGGAAGGCAGTAAGGAGATCACACCCAAGAGTGGCAGCAAAAGTCCTAATTCAATGGGGAATGGAACGCAGATGTCAAGCCCTACTGATAGCATCAGGAAAGATTACATCAGGAAGGAGGATGTACACAGGAAGAGCAAGAGGGTTCTGTACACTGAAGATGAAATTGATTCTGACTGCTGTTTGTCCGCTGAAGTACCTGGGATGCGTGCAAATGTAAGACCACCCCATGTGGTTGCAGCAGAACAACCTGAGTGTCTTGGAGAAAACAGAGTTGCCGGTGAGGTGGACTGGGGCAATGTTCCTATCCATCCGGGTGGAGACGATGGTGCAGCCCCACCCATGGGAGTCAATATGATGTGTGCAGTACTAGGCATTAGAGACGATGGCGAAGATTCTGAATCAGATGAAGAAGCAGGCACTGTAGAGGATCAAGAATCTGGTGATGATGAAATAGACGAGGAACTTAACGATGAGGCTGGTATTCCAGTCGATGATTTGGGTGTTGAAGTAGAAGAAATGAAACATGACCACGATTATCCTATAATTTCGGTCGGCACTGAGTTCAGGAGCATGCATGAGTTCAGGATGTCGTTTCGACATTTTTGTATCAAGGGGGAGTTCGACGTTTATCGACTGAAGAACTCTGCCGAGAGGTATGAGGCCGTTTGCAAGTTAACGTGGATGAATGGACGGGCCAAGGTACATTGTCCATGGAGAATCACAGCAAGATCCTTACCTGCGTCGACTGCAATTAGGGTATTGGGTCAATGAATGCAGCAAACCATTAGAACTCTCTCTCTCTCTTTTCACTCTATAACTACAATTGATGTGCATATCTTTCTGGCAACTAGTCGACTCCACTTATCTTTTAAATGAATCTGTGTTGCAGGTGAACATAATGGGCCCTCCACACATGTGTCCGACAGGCAGCAAACTGAAATCCTCAATGGCTGATACCGAGTGGGTGGCTATGCAATCTATGTCCATACTAAAGGATAACCCTAAGGAGACCGCGAAGAATATTCAGACTAGCCTCGGTTCTAATACAACATTGTCCTTCCGTATTACACGGTTTGGAAAGGTAAGAGAAAGCTCTGGGAGTCTTGCATGGGGATTGGAGCAATAGCTTCAGGATGATGTACAACTTCAAGGCGGAGGTACAAGCTAGGTGTCCGGGGAGTGTTGTGAAGATTGACACCGAATCAGAAGGTGGTAAAATATATTTCAAAAGATTTTTCATGGCGATTAAACCTTGCATCGATGGATTCAAGGGTGGATGTAGGCCGTATCTGAGTGTAGACAGCATTGTCCTAACTGGCAAATGGAAAGCCTGCCTGCCATCTGCCACAGCACTTGATGGTCACAACTGGATGTTCCTAGTGGCATTCGGGCTGTTTGAAACAGAAACGGAGGAAAACTGGGTCTGGTTTATGAGGCACCTCAGGAGATCAATAGGCCACATGGATCCATTGGCTATATCCACAGATGCATGCAAAGGGCTGACGAATGCAGTGAAGGAGGTGTTCCCGCGAGCTGAAGGTAGAGAATGCCATGCCCATATGATGCTCAACTTGTACTCACACTATGCAGGCAACGTATTTCGTTACATGTTTCCTGCTGCTAGAGTTTACAAACCTAGTAGCAGCGATTATTTCATGAGCAAGATTTTTGCCGAAGCCCCTGAACTTCTAGAGTACTTAGCCATCCATCATTCGCAGCTATGGAAGAGGAGTCAATCCAACCCTGACATCAAAGTTGATTACATAAACAACAAGCTTGCAGAATGCCTGAATAACTGGGTGAAGGACATAAAAGTGCGTCATGTTCATATCTTGATGGACAGCATACGTGGTATGATCATGAAGCAGTTAAATATAAGGAGAGAGATCGGTAAGAGACTTAGAGGACATATGCTACCGCCAGTTGTACAGCAACTGCACAAGATAAGCCGAGTACTTGCTCATCTTAAGGTTTTCCCGTCAACCAGCAGTAGCTGTGAGGTGGTCGATATGTCCAAGAGTGGCAAAAGGGATGTTGTGAACATCCAGCTGCGAGAATGCACCTGCTTAGAGTGGCAGCATACCGGGAAACCTTGTGACCATGCCTTGGCCTTCTTGGTGAAGAAAAGAACTCTTCCACATTTGGATCAATATTTGTCAGACTACTACTCTATGGAAAAGTTCAGAGCTGTGTACGCTGGATCCGTCGAGCCATGTACAGACCCATCTCCGTGGCCTCAAGTCCAACTGTCTTTCGAGCTTTGCCAGCCAGTTACAAAAAGGGGCAGAGGAAGACCCTAGGTGAATAGGTTTAAGAATTTTCTCGAGAAGAAGGGTTCGGCTTTCTGTGCTACAAATAAGGGAAAAAACAGATGCAAGACTTGCCATCTTATAGGCCATAGAGCAGCTGGATGTCCCCTTAATGCTCCCAAACCTAGGTATGAGATGGTACATTCACACAAAAAAATTGTTTATAGTCTGTAGATATAAGGTAGTAATCCATGTACTGTTTTTTTACAGGAAGCACAAGGTAAGAAACAAGACAACCGACTCAGTGATTTTGCTGCGGGAAGAAAACCAAAACAAGTGGAGTGATGATGCCAGACAAGATTCTGGTGATGATTGGCCTGACTTCCCTCGGCCCGGAGATGCAGGGTACGTGGAGGTAAGAAAATTGGCACCCAGGAAGAGGAAGAAGGCAGGAGATGAAGAAGCGAGTGGACATGAAGGAAAGAGGAAGAAAGTTGGCACCCAAGCAGAGAAAGTGGGCTAGCAGTGTAGCAGCCTAATGATGTATTGAACTTGAACCTATATATGTAGTTCGGTTTAACTCTGGAGCTATGTGCATGGAACTTGTCGGGCGAAACAATCTGCCTCTCGTACTAGGAGTAAAATGTATCGCGACTTTAGGATTTGATACGGCCGAGGCCAGTAGTTGAATCCAAAACTGTGACTGTGCCACTACTATCTGAACAATCGCGATAGCTGAGCGGTTAAATCCTCTCCAAAATCGATGGGTGTTAGTGGCACAGACATGATTTATTTATAGGCGCTTAATAAATCCCTGCTATTGGCATTACACTTATGATAAGTTTCTGGGCTGGAAAACAATTTCTTAAGCTGGCTGCTACACTCCATGAAGCAGCAACTTATTTCAGCAGTTGGACAACGGCATGGCAACATAAACTGCAAATGCAACAGATAATGCCCAGATAATGAGGAAATTGTGTCCACTATCTGGCCTAATCTTGAGCCCCTCTGTCTCACCACCTCCCTGCCCCTGCCTCCTCTGCACCTGGCGAAGCTCCCGGAACTCTCGCTCCATCGCACGAATCTCCTCTTTCTTGTCCCACACAACATCACGCAGATCCTGAACAAGCTCTCTGTGAAAACCTGTCAGTGGCTTTTCGATCCACACAAACTTGTCACAGCTAGTCCCCCTCCCTTCCTATGTAGTAGATCGAAGGAAACAAAAAAAATTCATTACGCTTTCCCGATCCAGGTTACCATTGTACCTACAGTAGGAACTTACCGCTCTGATGCTGCAGTTGCTGAATTTTCCTGCAGTATTTTCGTCGGTCCACGAAACCCATCTCGGCATCTTCCCACCAAACAAACACAACATATCAGGGTAGTAATCGTAGGGAACCCTCCGGTACCTGATGGGGGCACCCGCCTGATGGCGTTGAGCTGACCCTGATTCCGCCCGAGACGAACTGCACGAGCTGCGAGCCATGAGCGAGGGGAGCGAGGGCAGAGGAAAGAGGAGCCTTTGGATGTCAGGGTAGTGGTGAAGTGTGATTTATCCCTACTTAATAACTCGGGCAGAAT
The DNA here is from genome assembly GCA_910589775.1 of Avena eriantha. Classification (NCBI taxonomy): domain Eukaryota; kingdom Viridiplantae; phylum Streptophyta; class Magnoliopsida; order Poales; family Poaceae; genus Avena; species Avena eriantha. Next base: position 457,582,086 of record OU342742.1, on the reverse strand, counting down.
CCTACCGTCCACATTCGGCTGACAGGTGGGGGACCTAGCGTGTGGACTTGTCAAAAAAACTCGCGCCTTCGTGATTCAAAAGCCCTGTTGCACGCATTGGACGAAATTTTTTGGTACCTTGCCCGCGTACATATCACTGGGAGGTCTTGCTCAGGAACCAGACACGCCTGGCCCACAATCTTACTCCCTCCTAGGAACTTGTCATGGTTCGCACCGGCAGATCCATCTGCTCCACCGCTTCCGGTAGGGCTCGCCGCGGCGGATCCACCCCAAGATCCTACCGTCGCAGTATCAAATGGCCATGGTTTCTTGAGAGGAGCGACGATGCTATGTATGCGAGCTCGGCCGCTCCTACCTGTAGAAGGACTGATGCGGCGTCGAGCTCGAGCAGGAGCCGCCAGGCGCGACGGTGCTCGGTCCACGCCAACCCCGTCACCTTCGTCATTGTCGATTCCGATGTGGAGGGCGACGGGGACGAAGCTATGCAAAACGCCAGTGTTGCCTCCTTGGCGAAGGGCAAGCCACGGGCGGGAGTGGATGTCGCCGGGAAGGTCACGGTGGTGTCACCAATCGAGGTGGACTCCGATGATAGCTGTGTGATGTGGGTTTTGATGTTGTTTAGGATGGTTGCAATTTCGGTTGTGTTTAATGCGAGTACAATTATTGTAATGTGTTTGTCGAGCTATATTAAGAAATATGTGCAAGTGCTTCCACTCTAGAAATTGTGTCTGTGCCATTTGCATGTTGCATTATCAACGTAGATTACTTGTAAACAATCCAACGAAAATCATCACATTACAACCATCAGACGGGAGTGGCAGGATGGAAGAGAAGTTAGGACAGTGGCTTCGAGGGGAAGGACACTGGCAGGTGGGCCCTCGGAACACGTGACACTGACATGCGGGAGCGGGTGCACACGGTATTGCCGGTCTGTCCAGAGCAAGTGGACTTTGCAACGTGACAACAGTAAGCTGATTGGACCAATATAATAACTCGTCGAAGTATTAAGGAGTACTGAAAACTACAACTGGGGTACATTCGCACAACACGTATGCTCTAAGCACGTGAGAAGCATCGCTTAAGTCTAACAGTAACGACAGCACAAGTACTACATTTGTCTGTCGGTCTTCTCGATACAAATGTAGAAACGCATCTGCCTGTTCGGTCCAGCACCGACAAGGTACTGAGATGGCACGCATAGGATCAACCTTAGGTCCACATACTCCACCTCCCGCGGCGTCGGGCAGCTCGGCGCCTCGTCTAGCACAAGAATGCTATCCGACGACGGCGGCTGGGCGTTCGCCCACATGCGCACTATGTATACGGGCCAGGCGCACGAGACCAACCTGACGCATATGGCACCCACGACGGTGGGCCCGGCTCTGGTTCCCGGAACACCGGCGGTGATGGTCAGGACGAAAACAGAGCCATCCCCCCTGGAAAATTAGCAGGCGGTGTGCTGAGTCAGTGAACGGCACCTGCTCTTGGAGAAGTTGGGCTTGCCCGTACGAGATCCTAATCACTTTGATCAAGTGCCCATCTGCAAGGTGGACGATGAGCTCTGCTGGCGGGCCGGTGTAGTTCCAGGCCGGCTCCGTGCAGGCGCACGCGCCGTGCGGGCACGCGAGCTCGTGGAGCGGGAGCTCGCGGTAGGAGTAATGGCGAAAGCATCCTGGGTGGGAGCATACGAGCGGGAACGCCGCTGCAAAGTTGCGCGCGAGGATCTCTAGATTCTTGGGCTCCCACATCTGCCACAACTGAAGTTCGTCGAGAAATCGGAAAAAAGATCAGTAGTTAGATTGGCGAATAGCAGGAATGTGTAGGATAAGTACAAAAGCTTGTAAAATGATTTCTTACGATGAAGGTAGCGACCGGAGAATTGGCGGACGTCGGCTTGCGGCTACGGCATGATGGAAGTGAAGTGGGGAAAGTGGCTTCGAGGGGAAGGAAGAGAAGTATGGGGAGGAAGAGAAGTAACGGGGACATGACACTGGGATATGGCCCACTGAACTCGTGAGTCGTATAACACTCGCAACATACCAGTTTGTCCAGAGCAAGCATGGCTAATCATGCCACAGAACAGCCTACTCGAGGATCGCTCTCGCGAAGACCATCCCAATCGTCCAAGTGCCCCAATCGAACGGTACGTAACAATCGTCAAGCAGAACAATTGTGCTATGGTGTGCCTTCTAGAAGACTCGATCTAACGGTGGATCCATTGGGGAGCAATGCTAGTTTTAGTATAAGAACAACCATGAAATGACTCAAATGGATCCATGTGTGGTTTGTGGAAATACACACATGCAATGACTCTAGTGGTTGATCCATGTGTGGTTTGTGGAAATAACACACATGCAATGACTGTAATGGATCCATAAGTGGTTTATGGAAAACAACACACATGCAATGACTCTAGTGGTTCATCCATGTGTGGTTTGTGGAAATAATACACATGCAATGACTCTGGTTGATCCATATGTGGTTCGTGGAAAAGAACACACATGCCATGACTCTAGTGGTTGATCCATGTGTAGTTTGTGGAAATAACACACATGCAATGACTGTAATGGATCCATAAGTGGATTATAGAAAAGAACACACAAGCAATGACCACTGGTTGATCCATATGTGGTTTGTGAAAAGAACACACATGCAATGACTCTAGTGTTGGTTTTTAGTATAAGAACACACATGCAATGACTCTAGTGGTTGATCCATGTGTGGTTTGTGGAAAGAACACACATGCAATGACAGTGGTGGATCCATGTGTGGTTTGTGGATAGAACACACATGCAATGACTCTAGTGCTAGTTTTAGTATAAGAACGCACATGCAATGACTCTAGTGGGTCCAGATGTGGTTTGTGAAAAGAACACACATCCAATGACCACTGGTTGATCCATAAGTTGTTTTGTGGAAAAGCACACATGCAATGAGTCTAGTGGATCCATGTGT